>ML093026.1:12294-33496 GCA_003697995.1 Taxidea taxus jeffersonii | reverse complement strand
GGGGGGGGGGGGGGGGGGGGGGGGGGGGGGGGGGGGGGGTATGGGCCCTCCCAGGCAGTCAGGGGACTGAGAAAATCCCTACCAGCCGGTGTTTGCAGGGGACCGAGAAAATCCCCACCAGCCACTGGGTCTTTGGTTGTCTTTGTCTTGTCTTTTTGTTGTCTGTTGTGTTGTTTTCTGTGTTTGAAGGAATGAGGCAAGCAGAGAGTAAGGGGACTCTGACTTTTATCTCTCCATTCCTCCTCACTCATTTCCCATGTTAATGGCTATAGCTGGATCCAACTGGGGTTAGTCTAACTCGAGACAGAGACTGTAAGGAATATTCCCAAGCAGCTGCTGAAACTCCCTTTGTTTCAGGGAAATTCCTGTCTCCTCTGGCCCAACATGCTCTGCCTAACCCCTCTCCCCTTGCCAGTGGGAAAGCATGATGTCTGCTCCTCTGTTGGGGCTTATGAGCTCTAAAACTGGGAATCCTTTCTTTGCCTTCTGGCAGCACTTGTTTCTTCTGTCTCCCTCTTCTCATGTTTCTGCACCAGTGTGCATGCAGCCTGCATGACTAGCCTCTAGATCATGCACCATGGCTCCTCTCCTCACTGTCAAGGAGCAAGACGAGCACCCCTTAGACCTAACACCTCCACTCCAGATCTTCCCACCCATGTCTCAGGTAAACATTCGAAGTGGAGTGGGCCCAGTGGGAATGTAAATCAGTATTTGAACTAAGTTAAGTTTGTTGGTTTAATTAAGCTAAACATGTCTTTGAAGTTACAGCAGTAAATGTGAAACTTCAATCAAAGTTTACTTAAGGTCAAATAAGCTCGTGTTATTTGTTAAAATCTGTCAAAATCTGTTTTAGAATCTGTTAAAATCTATTAGCAAAGAGATGACTGAACTGATGGTTAATTGTCTGTCTCAAAGTTAATGGGTAATTGTTAAAGTAGCTTTCAAAGTCTTTGGTAACTTGAAACTTTAAAGTTTTGGTTGGATGACAAATGGAATTAAAATACGAACATCAGGGCACCTGGGTGGCTCAGTCCGTTAAGCCGCTGCCTCAGGTCATAATCCCAGAGTCCTGAGATTGAGCCCGCATCGGGCTCTCTGCTCAGCAGGAAGCCTGCTTCCCCCTCTCTCTGCTGCCTCTCTGCCTACTTGTGATCTCTGTCTGTCAAATAAATAAATAAAATCTTAAAAAAAATAAAATATGAACATCTAGGTCTTAACCAAATGAGATAAAATGCTAAAGCATTAATTACTGGAACTAGGTTTGTGCTTTTGACTTCCTACTGCAAAGAAACTAATAATATTTAAATCTGTTGGTAAACATGTTTGCACTTAACTGATTCATAAATTTGCCATCTAAAGAATTCTGTTGTAACCGTTCACAATTGGTTAATACTTAGCCATCACTAGAGACTGAGGTGTTTCTAGAGTACGAAATTCTGTTAAGTATAACTAAGACTGATGGAAATAAGGGAAGCAACTCTGTGTGTAGGAAAGTAGGAGATATGTAAGAAAGAGATAAGGAATGGGAATACATTTTGTTAAAAGAGAAGGTAATTTTGTCCTAAATGAAATGGTTGTTTGGAAAAAAATGACTTGGGACAAAACCTGAATGCAAAGGAAAGTTATAGAAGGAAAACCTTCAGAAAAGAAATTTTAGGTATGGTCAGGACGGACTAAGATTAAAATAAAAAAGAAGAAAAAGACCAGATGCCTTGTCCTGTTTGGATAAGAAAAGAAAGAAAAGCAGCCCCCAAGGTGATTTAGCACTCTCCTGAGGTGCCTCCACATATATTATACTCCCACACGAAAGGGCCATTTGGTCTTGAGAGACTGGCAAAGCTCCCTGGCCTTGAGAGACCGCAAAAACACCCCTTTACCGTCCCCCATTGTCTGTAACCATAGAAACTCACTCTTAACCCTGTTGGGTACTCAGTCTTTGGGAACTATCCCACTGAGCCCGTTAGTGTTAATAAAGCTGGTGTTCTCCCATCTCTCTGTGTGCCATTTGGGTTTCCTGGGTCACTTCAGATTTTCCACAACATTTGCTCCCTGACTGGGAATCCCACCCTCAATGGCCCATTGTGCCACCGGTGTGGGACAGGAGATGGGCTTCGGAGGGAATATGGAGTACCTGCCCCAGCGTTTAGGAATGCCCTGCTGATTTCAGCGGACCCAAGGCTGGGCCCTCCTGGACAGCTGAGGCTCACCTCCACCCTGCGGGACCAACAATAGAGACCAGGGACAACTGACTGGATCCACCCATTGAACCAGATAAGCCCCAGGGCCACTGTCTGAGCCAGACCCATTCGTAAAGAATGGAAGGGGGAGACTGATCACCTCCCATTAGCCAGGGATACCCAGAGGGGGGGTGTCCAATCTGTCTAAATCTGAAGAGTGCCTGACTGTGTGAATCTGTCTGTGTGGCTCCACTGCTTCAGCTACGGAGTCTGAGTGGGCTGCACCCTGAGTCACTTGGGGCATCATATGGCATAACGGTCATCAACTCCACGGAGCAGCCTGGTCCAGGACTTATATGGACAGACCTTAGCTAAGACGGTCCTAAGTTCCTTCAAGGGATGTGAGCAGGACAGCATTTGAAAGATCCCCCTCCATTTGTGACATCATTCATGATGGAAGGGAAACCCAGTAAACCCACTATCTTAAGACTGCATGCTTAAGAATAATTTTAAGAAAAAAAGGAAGACACTGGTATAAAAAAGCTGGTTTTCTCTCTCTTTAAAAGGGTGAAGTTTTCTTAGGTTAATTGATCCACTGTTAAAAGAAAATGTAACTGGTTTTCCTTTTGCCTGCCCAGAAAACCCAGTTTCTATGTTTTGTTTTATCAGGTCTTTAACATCCCTAATTGTATTTAGGCATGTGTTTTAAAACTTTCTAAGATTTTAGCAACTGTCCACAAGATTTAAATTGTAAGTGAGATCTGTTTGACTGATAAGGATTTTCCTTGGTATGCTAAGTTACTCAGAAAGTACTGCAAAACCAATGATAAACCTTGGGTTACATCTGGATAAATGCTATAACTACTCTAGAGGTTCTATACATTTCCTAAAGTTTTAATGTTTTGATAGGGTCATCACATGATATTTCTAAGTTTTTGTCATTTATAATTGTTTTAATTCTCTTGTAAAATGAGTTTTATCTTAAAGGATATTCATATGGGAGACTTTCAGGACAAATACAGGTATTTGATATGTTAAAAATCCTGGAACTGAAATGGGTAAGAATTTCCAGAAGTAAAAACTGCATTCGGACTAAACCAGAATTAGTAACATCGGACTAAATGAACTAAAAGATTACAGTGTTGTATTTGTTATTTTAAACATTACTGGTTCTGTAATGTTTGCTCTTCCAGACTAGGGAAACTTTTTCTTAAGTTATCTGTAACTTACAGAGATGTAAAAGTATTAATCTGTAAATAAATCAAGACATTCAACTCTTTCTCTCTATCTAAACCCTCTAAAACTCAAAAGGTCTCAGTAAGTATTCTTTCCTCCATGGTAATCAGTCATTTGTATAAGTTCAATAAGAATCTGTTCTCCTGTAACAGGACACAATTGGAAACACTGTTTATTTTACCAAGGCTTTGACTGGAATGTCATATTTAAGAAAGACTCAGATATGACCAAACAGCTTAAAGGAACTAAGATTGACTTTATGAAACCTGGAGCCATAATGCCCCTTGGAACTGTTGGCCTGATACCTTGCTTACAGAGTTCCCAGCAACCTCACCAGGTGAGTAAAGAATGTCACTTCCTGGCAGGTGCAGGAACCCCAGGATACATAGGGGACCTCAGGAAGAGGAATTCGCCCTAATCAACAGGTATTGCAGGTATGTCTGTACATGGCTCGGCTTCTGGCCTGGAGAGGATATTAAAAGTTCAACCTAGAGATTTCTAATAAGTTCCAGCAAAGCAGATTCTAAAAGGTCATTATGTTCACTCACTGTTCTTGCTGAGCTTATGTAAATAATTAGGACAAGTTTGTTAAAACCGGACTCTTTTTTCAAATAAATTAGTCCTGATTTGGCTATCTCTGGAAATGAGGGTTATTTTAGAGAGAAAAATTGTGTTTTAATAACACACCTCTATGGGTGTTAAATTCTAAATTTGATTGTTCTTAAATGCTTGTTTACCTAAGCTGGACAACTTGAGGTAAGATTCAGAGATGTTGCACAATAGCTCATTTAGACGGCAGGAGTGGTAGCCAAAAAGCTACTAGAAGAAATAATTCCAGAGGAGTCAAGATGGCGGAGAAGTAGCAGGCTGAGATGACATCAGGCAGCAGGAGATCAGCTAGATAGCCTATCAAACCATTCCAAACACCTACGAATCCAACAGGAGATCGAAGAGAAGAAAAACAACAATTCTAGAAACAGAAAATCAACCACATTCTAAAAGGTAGGATCAGCGGAGAAGTGAATCCAACGTGACCGGAATATAGACCCCAGGGGGAGGGGCCAGCTCCCAGCAAGGGGCGGAGCACAAAATCAGGACTTTTAAAAGTCTGCTCCATGGAGGGACATCGCTCCAGAGGCTAAACTGGGGTGAAGACCTCAAGGGGACAGCGTGGACTCAGGTCCCGCGGGGTCACAGAAGGATTGGGGGTGTCTGAGAGTCGCAGAGCTCACAGGTATTAGAGCGGGGAAGCCGGCTGCGGAGACAGAGCCGAGGATTCCTAGAGCTGTGGTCTGTGACATGGGCCGGTGCTCTGTGTGAGGAGTCCGCACAAGATCCGGGGAGACTCCGACACGGGAGAGCTCAGGGATCTACAGGGTTCAGAGACTCCAGGTGGGACTCTGCCAGAGACAGAGATGCTTTGTCAGAGGCTGGGTGAGCTCGGAGCACTCCCAGAAGACAGTGAGATGGGACTGATTACGCACTACTTTCTCCAAGCGCGGCCGGAGGCTGGGGAGATGGGAGTGATTAAACGCTTTTCTCTGAAGGTGCACTGAAGACCGGAGCCCCTAGCTCTCGGCTCCTCCGAGCCAGAGATTGGGAGGCCGCCATTTTCATTCACGTCCTCCGGAACTCTACGGAAAGCATTCAGGGAACAAAAGCTCCCGAAAGCGAACCTGAGAGGATTACTTAGCCCGGCCCCTGGTAAGGGCGGTGCAATTCTGCCTGGGGCAGAAACACTTGAGAATCACTACAACAGGCCCCTCCCCCAGAAGATCAACAAGAAATCCAGCCAAGACCAAGTTCACTTAACAAGGAGAACAGCAGATTCTTATCTGGACAAAATGACAAGGCGGAAAAACTCACCAGAAAAAAAAGAACAGGAGGCAGGACCGAAGGCTAGGGACCTAATCAATACAGACATTGGTAATATGTCAGATCTGGAATTCAGGACGACGATTCTCAAGGTTCTAGCCGGGCTCGAAAAAGGCATGGAAGATATTAGAGAAAACCTGTCAGGAGAAATGAAAGCCCTTTCTGGAGAAATAAAAGAACTAAAGTCTAATCAAGTTGAAATAAAAAAAGCTATTAATGAGGTGCAATAAAAAATGGAGGCTCTTACTGCTAGGATAAATGAGGCAGAAGAAAGAATTACTGATATAGAAGACCAAATAATAGAGAATAAAGAAGCTGAGCAAACGAGAGACAAACAACTACTGGACCAGGAGGGGAGAATTCAAGAGATAAGTGATGCCATAAGATGAAACAACCTTAGAATATTTAGGATTCTAGAAGAAGAAGAAAGAGAAATAGGAGCAGAAGGTATACTGGAGAGGATTATTAGAAAATTTCCCTAATATAGCAAGGGGAACAAGCATCAAAATCCAGGAGGTGCAGAGAATACCCCTCAAAATCAATAGGAATCGGTCCACACCCCGCCATCTAATAGTAAAATTTACAAGTCTTAGCGACAAAGAGAAAATCCTGAAAGCAGCACGGGACAAGAAGTCTGTAACGTACAATGGTAAAAATATTAGATTGGCAGCAGACTTATCCACAGAGACCTGGCACGCCAGGAAGAACTGGCATGATATATTCAGAGCACTAAACGAGAAAAACATGCAGCCAAGAATACGTTATCCAGCTATGTTATCATTGAAAATAGAAGGAGAGATAAAAAGCTTCCAGGACAAACAAAAACTGAAAGAATTTGTAAACACCAAACCAGCTCTACAGGAAATATTGAAAGGGGTCCTCTAAGCAAAGAGAGACCCTAAAAGTATTATCTGAAAGGAACAGAGACAATATACAGTAACAATCACCTTACAGGCAATACAATGGCACTAAATTCATATCTCTCAATAGTTACCCTGAACGTAAATGGGCTAACTGCCCCAATCAAAAGACACAGGGTTTCAGAATGGATAAAAAAACAAAACCCATCCATATGCTGCCTACAAGAAACTCATTTTAGACCTGAAGACACCTCCAGATTGAAAGTGAGGGGGTGGAAAACAATTTACCATGCTAATGGACATCAGAAGAAAGCTGGGGTGGCAATCCTTATATCAGATCAATTGGATTTTAAGCCAAAGACTATAATAAGAGATGGGGAAGGACACTTCATCATACTCAAAGGGTCTGTCCAACAAGAAGATCTAACAATTTTAAATATCTATGCCCCTAACATGGGAGCAGCCAACTATATAAACCAATTAATAACAAAATCAAAGAAACACATTGACAAGAATACAATAATAGTAGGGGACTTTAACACGCCCCCACTGTAATGGACAGATCATCCAAGCAAAAGATCAACAAGGAAATAAAGGTCTTAAATGACACACTGGACGAGATGGACATCACAGATATATTCAGAACATTCTACCCTAAAGCAACAGAATACACGTTCTTCTCTAGTGCCCATGGAACATTCTCCAGAATAGATCACATCCTGGGTCATAAATCAGGTCTCAACAGGTATCAAAAGATTGGGATCATTCCCTGCATATTTTCAGACCACAATGCTCTGAAGCTAGAACTCAATCACAAGAGGAAATGTGGAAAGAGCACAAATACATGGAGGCTCAACAGCATCCTTCTAAAAAATGAATGGGTCAACCAGGAAATTAAAGAAGAATTGAAAAAAACCATGGAAACAAATGATAATGAAAACACAACGGTCCAAAATCTGTGGGACACAGCAAAGGCAGTCCTGAGAGGAAAATATATAGCGATACAAGCCTATCTCAAGAAACAGGAAAGGTCTCAAATACACAACCTAACCCTACACCTTAAGGAACTCGAGAGAGAACAACAAAGAAAGCCTAAACCCAGCAGGAGAAGAGAAATAATAAAGATCAAAGCAGAAATCAATGAAATAGAAACCAAAAAAACAATAGAACAAATCAATGAAACTAGGAGCTGGTTCTTTGAAAGAATTAATAAGATTGATAAACCCCTGGCCAGACTTATCCAAAAGAAAAGAGAAAGGACCCAAATAAATAAAATCATGAATGAAAGAGGAGAGATCACAACCAACACCAAAGAAATACAAACAATCATAAGAACATATTATGAACAACTCTATGCCAACAAATTCGACAATCTGGAAGAAATGGATGCTTTCCTAGAGACATATAAACTGCCAAAACTGAACCAGGAAGAAATAGAAAACCTGAATAGGCCCATAACCAGTAAGGAGATTGAAACAGTCATCAAAAATCTCCCAACAAACAAAAGCCCAGGGCCAGATGGCTTCCCAGGGGAATTCTACCAAACATTTAAAGAAGAATTAATTCCTATTCTCCTGAAACTGTTCCAAAAAATAGAAATGGAAGGAAAACTTCCAAACTCATTTCATGAGGCCAGCATCACCTTGACCCCAAACCAGACAAGGATCCCATCAAAAAAGAGAATTACAGACCAATATCCTTGATGAACACAGATGCGAAAATTCTCACCAAAATACTAGCCAATAGGATCCAGCAGTACATTAAAAGGATTATTCACCAAGACCCAGTGGGATTTATTCCAGGGCAGCAGGGTTGGTTCAACATCCGCAAATCAATCAATGCGATACAAAACATTAACAAAAGAAAGAACAAGAACCATAGGATACTCTCAATAGATGCTGAAAAAGCATTTGACAAAGTACAACATCCCTTCCTAATCAAAACTCTTTAAAGTGTAGGGATAGAAGGCACATACCTCAATATTATCAAAGCCATCTATGAAAAACCCACTGCAAGTGTCATTCTCAATGGAGAAAAACTGAGAGCTTTTCCGTTAAGGTCAGGAACACAGCAAGGATGTCCTCTATCACCACTGCTATTCAACATAGTCCTAGAAGTCCTAGCCTCAGCAATCAGACAACAAAAAGAAATTAAAGGCATCCAAATTGGCAAAGAAGAAGTCAAACTATCACTCTTTGCAGATGATATGATACTATATGTGGAAAACCCAAAAGGCTCCACTCCAAAACTGCTAGAGCTTGTACAGGAATTCAGTAAAATGTCAGGATATAAAATCAATGCACAGAAATCAGTTGCATTTCTTTACACCAACAACAAGACAGAAGAAAGAGAAATTAAGGAGTCAATCCCATTTACAATGACACCCAAAACCATAAGATACCTAGGAGTAAACCTAACCAAAGAGGCAAAGAATCTATACTCAGAGAACTATAAAGTACTCATGAAAGAAATTGAGGAAGACACAAAGAAATGGAAAAATGTTCCATGCTCATGGATTGGAAGAATAAATATTGTGAAAATGTCTATGCTACCTAAAGCTATCTACACATTTAATGCAATGCCTATCAAAATCCCATCCAATTTTTTCAAAGAAATGGAACAAATAATCCTAAAATTTATATGGAACCAGAAAAGACCTCAAATAGCCAGAGGAATATTGAAAAAGAAAGCCAAAGTTGGTGGCATCACAATTCCAGACCTCAAGCTCTACTACAAAGCTGTCATCATCAAGACAGTATGGTACTGGCACAAAAACAGACACATAGATCAATGGAACAGAATAGAGAGCCCAGAAATAGACCCTCAACTCTATGGTCAACTAATCATCAACAAAGCAGGAAAGAATATCCAATGGTAAAAAGACAACCTCTTCAACAAATGGTGTTGGGAAAATTGGACAGCCACATGCAGAAAAATGAAATTGGACCGTTTCCTTACACCACACATGAAAATAGACTCAAAATGGATGAAGGACCTCAACGTGAGAAAGGAATCCATCAAAATCCTTGAGGAGAACACAGGCAGCAACCTCTTCGACCTCAGCCACCGCAACTTCTTCCTAGGAACATCGCCAAAGGCAAGGGAAGCAAGGGAAAAAATGAACTATTGGGACTTCATCAAGATCAAAAGCTTTTTCACAGCAAAGGAAACAGTCAACAAAACCAAAGGACAACTGACAGAATGGGAGAAGATATTTGCAAACGACATATCAGATAAAGGGCTAGTATCCAAAATCTACAAAGAGCTTAGCAAACTCAACACCCAAAGAACAAATAATCCAATCAAGACAATGGCAGAGGACATGAACAGACATTTCTGCAAAGAAGACATCCAGATGGCCAACAGACACATGAAAAAGTGCTCCACATCACTGGGCATCAGGGAAATACAAATCAAAACCACAATGAGATACCACCTCACACCAGTCAGAATGGCTAAAATGAACAAGTCAGGAAATGACAGATGCTGGCGAGGATGTGCAGAAAGGGGAACCCTCCTACACTGTTGGTGGGAATGCCAGCTGGTGCAACCACTCTGGAAAACAGCATGGAGGTTCCTCAAAAAATTGAAAATAGAGCTACCTTATGACCCAGCAATTGCACTACTGGGTATCTATCCTAAAGATACAAACGTAGTGATCCAAAGGAGCACGTGTACCCGAATGTTTATAGCAGCAATGTCCACAATAGCCAAGTTATGGAAAGAACCTAGATGTCCATCAACAGATGAATGGATAAAGAAGATGTGGTATATATATACGATGGAATACTATGCAGCCATCAAAAGAAATGAAATCTTACCATTTGCGACGACATGGATGGAACTAGAGCGTATTATGCTTAGCGAAATAAGTCAACTGGAGAAAGACAACTATCACATGATCTCCCTGATATGAGGAAGTGGAGATGCAACGGGGGTGGGGGTTAAGGTGGTAGGAAAAGTAAAAATGAAACAAGATGGGATCGGGAGGGAGACAAACCAAAAGAGACTCTTAATGTCATAAAACAAACTGAGGGTGGTGGGGGGGAGAGGGGTTGGGAGAGGGTGGTGGGGTTACATTATATGTTTAAATTAAAAAAAAGCTTAAATGAAATTAAAAAAAAAAAAAGAAGAAGAAGAAATAATTCCTAGGTTCGGGCTGCCTCTCGTGATCGGGTCAGACAACAGCCCTGCATTTGTGAGTTCCATCTCACAGGCATTGGCCAAGGCCATGGGCACTAATTGGAAACCACATTGTGCCTACCAGCCCCAGAGTTCTGGGCAAGTAGAGAGAATGAACAGGACTCTTAAAGAGACCTTGACAAAGCTAATTCTGGAGACTGGCAGTGGATGGGTGGATCTCCTTCCTTTCGCCCTCCTCAGGGCATGATGTACACCCTACTTAAACAAGGTGATCCCATTTAAAATAATGTTCAGGAGACCCCCCTTCCCCGCACCCTGCCCTCATCTACAAGAGGTTGCCCTAGCAGAAATGGCTGATCAGTCTGTACTCCAGTCAATGCAGGGTCTACAATCTGTCTTAAAAAGAGCCCACGCAGGGATCCAAGCTGCCTACACTGAGACGGAGACAGAGGTAGAACCACATCCTTACCAACCCAGAGACTTGGTTTGGATACGCCGCCATCAAGTGGGAAACTTAGAATCTCGTTGGAAGGGACCATTTACTGTCATCCTGACCACCCCCACAGCAATAAAAGTAGAAGGCATCATGGCCTGGATTCACACAGGTCACGTCAAATGAGCTGAGGATGAGAATGCCCCTCAGAGATGGATACCACTGCCAATGGACCCCGCCGATCATGGACTAAAACTAAGACTCAAAAAACAATGAGTTCATTAAGTTCATTGTTGCACCTATATAGGTGGGATCTATAGACAATTAGGGTATGACATACTATTTCCAGAAAAGGAGGGCTCTGTGTAGCCCTAGGAGAGGAATGTCGTTTCTGGGTAAATCACACTGGAGTCATTAAAAATAGTCTGGCAGCCATTAAAAAGAGACTAGATGAGCACAAACAACAACGCAGGAACTCCCAGGGATGATATAAAAGTTTGTTCAACTGGTCTCCGTGGATGACTCCCCTAATATCAGCAATTGCAAACCCCCTGGTTTTATTATTACTGATGTTACTTTTTGGCCTCTGCATTATAAACACCCTAATGTCATTTGTAAAAAAAAAATTGGGGCGGTAAAAATGTTAATCTTACAAACTCAATATAACCCCTTACAACAGGAAGACATAAAACTGGCTGAAAAGTCAAAGATTTGACTAGTCTCCAAAGAAAAAGGGGGAAATGTAAGGGCATACTTAGCCAGAGCAACCCCATCCCGGTAGAACAGCCATTTTATTATTTATGTAGTGAACTTAGATCAACCCTGCCACCCCCACTGCCCCCCCACAGAGGAACTTACTTAGAAACAGGTCTGGGAAACCAGTAAAATATGGCCAACCAGTCCCCAATAACAGAGCCCAGGTACCAGACACGTGTCAGGCCAGGTGGAGATAACAGAGCCCAGATGCAAGGACGAGTCAGGCCAGATGGAGGCATCCAATCAGTAAAGCACACATACTCTCTCCCTAACTACCAAAGAATGTGGGCCCCACCTTCTGGGCACCAAACTAAGGTGCCAATTCTGACCAGAGTGATGGGCTAGTTCAAACAGCTACTATAGGGTAAATTATAATTCAACTGGCACCTTCATGTGACCTAACATGACTATGCAGCTTTCTCTGTGAATCTCATTGGCCACCTGTGTGTGGCCAGGCTCAACCACATGGCCCTTGCCCTTTAAAAGTTAGTCAGTAAGACAGGGAGGGGTCGCCTCTTTTTAAGAGTTGGCCCTGGCCGGTCAGTTTGATTCTCAGTGCTTGGCACAAAATAAAGCTTTGCTTTACCTTCGCTTTGTATCGGTCTCCTCCTTTTGTCCACAGACCCTTCAGTCCTTAAACATTTCTATCAATTAGAAATGAAAGATTTAAAATAATCTTTTAAATCTGAACTCAAAACTCTAGAAAAAGAACAATAAAAGAAAGCAGAACAAAGGAAACAAAGTTAAAAGCAGAAATCAAATACAGAACAGAGCTAATAAGTAAATCAAAATGCTGTTTAACAAATCATTAGAGACAAACCAATAGAGATTTATCAAAGGGGGAAAAAAGAGAGAGCAAGAGCATAAAAATAAGAAATGACAATGAGGGAATAGTTATTCATACAGAGGATATTTTTAAAATATTGTGGATTAGGAATAATTATATTCAGTTATGCAGTTGCTATGCTTTCAAATATAAAGACATCTAGTTTATAGCCAAAAATATAAAACGTCCACATAACCAGTGAGTATATGCCTAATCAAAAACAAAATTCTAGTGGCTTAGTATCCATGTCCCTCCACAGATATGTAGATATTCTGCAGAATTTAATTAGTTGAACTTATTTATGTGTTTTTTGGCTTTCCTTTTTAATTTCAAGTTTTAATTTATATTCTAGTTAGTTAATATATATGGTGAAATTGGTTTCAAGTGTAGAATTTAGTGGTTCATCACATATATGATACTCAGTGCTTATCACAATAAGTAACCTCTTTAACACCCATCATAATTAGCTGAATTATTTATTTTATAAATTAATTGTTATTAAACTGTACTAATTGCAATTTATCTTAAACATCTATAGCTACTGGGGTGCAAATTCTATACCTGTTTTTTATTTAATGTCATTCCTCCCTTTACACTCCTTCATTTATGTTATACTAGTTTTATGTATTACATCTATATTCTTATAAATGACCCTAGACAATGCTGTTAAGTTTTGTTTTCAAAAGTCATTGATATGTTTACAAATTCAAGAGAGAAAAATTCCCCATTACATTTACCCAGATATTTACCAATCCTTTCACTCTTTCTTTATTTCTAAAGTTCCAAGTTCCCTCTGGGAATATTTCCCATCATCATAAAAATTTCCTATAGTATTTCTTTTAAAGAAAGTATACTGATGACAGACTTGCTTAGTTTTCCTTAATCTAAAAATAAGTTTATTTCTCTTTTATTTCTGAAGGATATTTTCAGTAAATATAGGATACAAATTGAAAATTTTGTTTCCCAGCACTCTATTTGTTTTTTTACTATATTTTTATTTTCATGGCTTCTAATGAAAAATTCCTACCAATTCTATATGTTGTTCCCTGATATATAATGTGTTATTTTCCTCTGGCTGCTTTTAAGATTTTTTTTTCATTTTAGTTTTCAGGAATTGGATTATCATGTATATGGATATGCTTTTGAGTTTATCCTATTTTATATTCACTAAACTTCTTTAAAAAAAAATTTTTTTTACCAAATTCAAGGTACCTCTAGCTATTGTTTCTTCAAATATATTTTCTTCATCCACTTCTTTATCTTGTCCTTCAGAGAATCAAATGACACAAATGTTAAGCATTTTTACTATTTCCCACAGGCCCCTGAAGCTCTTTTCATTCTTTTTTTTTTTCTTTCTGGTCTTCAAATTTGATAAATTCTATTGATCCATCTTCAAGGTCACTGACTTTTTTCTCATTGATCTCTATTCTGCCATTGAACCTAGCTAGTAAACTTTTTATTTCAGATTTTTTCAACTCTAAAATTCCCACTGGGTTCTTTTTTTATAGTTTTCTACATCCTGGAGCATAGTAATAATAGCTGCTTTGAAGTGTATTTAATCATTTGAACATTTGCTTATTTTGAGGTTAGTGTATTTTGATTGACTTTTCTCTTGAGGATTGATCATATTTTCATACTTTTGTGTCTATCAAGAAGAAACTTTATTCTAGACATTTAACATCTGTAAAACATAGATCATCTGTTTGTTTAGCAGGCAATCAACCCAGTGATATATAGACCCCCAATTCTGTTGCACTTTCTAAGGGCAGTGCTTCCAATGTAGATCAGTTTTCAAAACCTTTACTATAATATTTGGATCTTGCCTTGCAGCTCAATTCTTTGAGTTACGTTTTAGTTCATTTCCAAATTTTGTATTGTGATTCCTTGGTGTGTTCTATACATACACAGCCTGGAAGTGGTCCTGGGCTCACTTGTATCAGTTCATACACAATTACCCTCACACTCTCTGGCTCCTAGGGAGAGGCCTCCTTGCTAGTTTCAATGGCCAGAAATATAGGTTTTTCTCAGTTCTCCCACTTTATAAGGCAATTGTGTACAAATGAGTCAGCCGTTGGAGTGGAGCAATGAGTGAAAAAGAAAATAATTAATGTGGGTTCCCTCATGTTCTGCACAACAGGGGTCACTTTTCCAAGTTTCTTCCTCAGGAAGAAAGGGTTTTCTTCAGGGCTTTGCCTACATCTTTACCACAACAACACAGCACTATTGTTCCACAAGTGAGCTTGACCTCAGGGCAGGGCTGCAAAAGAAAATGGAGGAAAAAAACAAAAACTCTCCCCCACATTCTCTAGTTCACAGTAGCCCTTTATACCCCAGACCTTCTGCCAGAAAAAAAAATTTTCTCTTGGAGTTTTCTGTGTGCACCTGCTAAACAATTCCTCAGCTTGACTGCTCTTGCATCAAAGCAAAGGGATTTTCAAAAAGTGGAAAAAAACAAAAACACCAAACTGCTTGCTGCTATATGGGTTATTCTTCAAATTTTGCCTTCTTGCCCTAATCTGCGTGCTATTCCTCACTTTTCCAAATTCTCAGAACTTCATTTTTTTTTTCTCCTTTTCAGAATCTCAAATTACAATTGGGAGCAGTGGGCTTCTTCCATCTTGGCTGGAACCAGAAATCCATATCTTTTGTTCTTTAACAACAAAGTCACTCTACACTGAATAAATAGATCAGTTCTAAAATTTAAGGGTCATTGGAGACCCTCATTTTAACTTCAAATCCTTAAAATCTTTTCCCACAAATTATATATTCTAAAACCTATTCTATTCCAGTCACATGAAAAACCAAATCTTAATTTACATGAAAATAAAGTCACAAGAAAACACATATTTTAGTCCGGTGGTGGGTGAGTCTCTATTTTAAAGATAGAGTTAGCAGATTATTTTCATACAACAGCATAAAATAATTGAAGAATACAATTTCTTCCTGATTTTGTTTCTTTGCTCACTAAGGAAACTTTTGGCATAAATTATCTTCCCTTGTATAACTCCTATCCTTATATACCAGGCTTTTTACTTATTTTCAAGAGTTAATTAAGGTTCTAGGGAGGATACAAAGATCTTCAAGTATCTTATTAAAAAGATTAAACTCAGGCACCTGGGTGGCTCAGTGGGTTAAAGCCTCTGCCTTCGGCTCAGGTCATGGTCTCAGGGTCCTCGGATGGAGCCCCGAATCGGGCTCTCTGCTCAGCGGAGAGCCTGCTTCTCCCTCTCTCTCTGCCTGCCTCTCTGCCTAATTGTGATCTCTGTCTGTCAAATAAATAAATAAATAAAATTTTTAAAAAAAGACTAAACTCTACATTTATTATTTCTCACATATTTATGCTCTATATTTAAAGGAAATCAATACATTAATTTTTATTCATCAGATTGATATTTTTATTATTTTCCAAGAGGACAAAGCTTATATCCTTTCCTGGTTGAATTATAAAGAAATAAAAAATTCTTCTAGAGGCTATTATCTGGCTGGAACATAGAATTTTACAGTATATTGAAGGTAATAGCTAGATCATAACACATTCCATAGATGCTGAGAACCTCTTAAATGTAGTTGAATAACTTAATTAAATGGTATATGTAAAATATTTCATAACTTCTGAAGTGCCATAGCAATCTTGGTTATTATTTTTATCTGCTAGATTTATAATTAAGCAGATTTTTTTTTTAAGATTTTATTTATTTATTTATTTGACAGAGATCACAAGCAGGTAGAGAGGCAGGCAGAGAGAGAGGAGGAAGCAGACTCCCCACTGAGCAGAGAGCCCAATACGGGGCTGGATCCCAGGACCCTGGGATCATGACTTGAGTCGAAGGCAGAGGCTTTAACCCACTGAGCCATGAGGCGCCCTTAAGCATCTGTTTTAATGCCCAAGCTCCTTCCATTTCATCACATGCCATTTCTCTGTTTGCTTGTTATCTGAATTTTCTCCCTCCAGATTTGATCCCTCCAATTGCCCTTCACTTTCCCACCATCAAACACACAAATATAATTATGTCAATACCCTGCTTTAAGCATTTTAATCACCCTCCATTATTAACAAACTACATTTGAAGGTCAGTAATATGTAAATGATGTTTCATCATTTGTAATTACACATATGCCTCTTGTCCTCCAGACACTGAAAATACTGGCAGTTTCCAGTCCATCATGTTCTTTCAAACCTCTTGAGTTATCGCATCCTGTTTCCATCTGATTATTCTGGTGAGCCATTATTTATCTTTGAAGATGCATCTGTCATGTCTTCCTTGATGGCCCCAGAGAAAGCTAGAAAATCCCACTTTCCTTCCTTTTACAAAATGTAATTTTTTTCAGCTTATAACCCATGCTATTCTAATTGGTTACTTTTCTCAAGACTTACTGGAAATAAGCTAAATATTTTCAAATCATGTTAGTTGAATGATGTGACAAGGGAAGAAGGGAGGAAGAGAGGGAAAGAAGGGAGGGAGGGAGGAAAGAAGGAAGGGAGAGAAGGAGGGAGGAAAAAGAAGGGGGAGGGAAGACAGCTAATAAGCAAAAAGAGTACTTGGAACCAAGCAGGCTGTATGATTAAAATACTAGACAGTCTGTTCCTTTATTTCATTTTACTATATAGCAATAAAGTAGTAAACCGTACTGTGTTAAAAAATTTTCTTTTGCGTCCCTAAATTTGACACACTAAGTTCTGTCACTGCTGAAGAAGACAAAAAAGGGCATTTTCACCAACAGTGATTGTCATTGTTATGAAATACTGTATTTTCATAAAAAAAATCAAGTGCCCTATGTTGGCCTTTCTGCAGTCATCACAGAGCTGTGACATCTGTCTTATCTGCATGATTTCAGGGTTTTAAAGGTTACATGTTTCACAATAACCTTATATTTGCTTTCTTAGCAAATGTTTTAAGTGGTTTCTAGCATATTAAATATCTTTTATGCAGGCCAGTAACAGGCTTTACTTAATATCATTTCTACATTCCTTGACTTGAAATGCAAAAAGGAGATTTTGTAATATATATTCCACATATAAAGATGATGTTAAGGTTTTTGTGTTAGTCTATCTAGTACCTTTTGTATGACAATTCCTGTGAGAAATTTTTCTGGACATTGTATATGTGATGGTTATACTTCTCTGAAGCAATAGGATAGTTTTTATCTTTTCATAACCATGCATTGCATAGCTGGTAGTATTTCTCTCTTCACACTGACTTTTGAAAAACTTGTAATTAAATTGGTAACTATCAACAGGAACATGGACTTCACGGCTTGTGTTTTGTATATAACTGCATTCTGGATTGCATAATTCAGTCCCACCTTTGTTTTTTGTTTTTTGTTTTTCTCTTGCCATTTTCCAATTCATTTATTTTTGTCTGTTTAGAAATTCCAACAAAAGATTATTTCCAACTGGGTTAGTAGAACATAAGGCATGCAGAGTCTACTTTTTTCATCATTTCTGCTCTGCATGTTGAATGGTGAATTAGAGTGCGGTTATTGCATGGAAAGAAAGTAATTAGAGGGAATAAAGTACTCAGAATATATCAGCATGAAGCCCAGCATCTTTTGCGGTCATTCTTAGTACTTAGCATTCTGTTCTCTGGGTTATTTCTGTACCATATTGATAAACCCAAGATAAATGCATCAGAATTTTTAAGAGTTCTTGAAGAATGATTGTTTCATTCTAGTTAATTTCATTTGTGGAACAGAAATGATTAATGAGTATATTCTTCTATTGCACTTTTTTCTAAGGTATTTTGCCAGTTTTGTTTTTTATACCACTATGTATTCCTCGAGTTTACAGTGATTGTAAAATTGTAATGTTAATGAATTTAAATCATCATTGCGTTAATGTGAAATAGGTAAAAAGACATCTAGAGAGTAACAGCGGTGACCTTAATCTCTTGAGTCATGTCATGGTTTCTCTGCCACGAGTAGAAGAGGTTTTCTTCTTTGGTCCTCAGGCATCATCTCATGGTTTGTGTGGCCTTCTGCATAGTTACTTCATCTATTAAAACTTCTCAGTTTCTGGGTCACTGGAAATTCTGGTCTTACTTTTAATATACTTCATGTCCTCTTAAATCAAATAGCATGTATTCATTTGGGGGTTTTTTGGCTTTTTTTAAAAAAAAGATTTTATTTATTTATTTCACAGAGAGACAGAGTGCATGCACAAGCAAGGAAAGCAATAGGCAGAGGGAGAGGGAGAAGCAGGCTCCCCTCCAGGCAGTAGGCCTGATGTGGGCCTAGATCCCAGGACTCTGGGATCATGACCTGAGTAGAACGCAGATAGATGCTCAACCAACTGAGCCACCTAGGCATCCACATGCATTTGTTATATTGTTACTGAATATGATTCTGCCTCACAGTGAATTCTAGGTTTTTACATTATTCTGACTTATTTGTGGTATGTAGTTTTTTCTAAGTGGCTAATACTGCAATGTGGAAACAGCAATAATAGTGGATATAGTATTTCCCTGGATCCTATTTGGGTAAAGTCTTTTTCTAGACAGATACATAGATACATACGTACAATATAGATCATGGGCATATATATATATATATTCACATAAATATATATAAATATGTATTATACAATATAAAAATTATTTTATTTGTATATGTGTGTGTATATATATATAATAGTCCCTCAAATTAATTTCTTTTCATGTAAAAACTCCATTCTAATTCAATATTGAATCACTTTTATATATTGAGAGAGATAATAGGTTAACTTATCTGAAGCATAAACTTTGATTTTGTTACCTTTCTGGTCAAACGTCTTTATGGGCTTCCTATTATTTTGAAAGGAAATCCTATTCCTTACTCAGCCTTTCAACATTTTTGATTTCTCCATCATTGAAGAGGCAGCTAATCTTAGTAGTTAAGAGCCAAATGGTTGATTCTAAAGTCCTGGGTTTGAATCCTAGCTCTGAAACCTTGGAAAATTTATTTACTCTCTCCATGTTTCAGAATTCTCATCTGGAAATGGGATTGTTGTAATAGCCATAATAATACCTACTTCTTAGAGTTGTAAAATGAGGAAAGAGCTCCCAGCAATTCTTAACATCTAAATACTTGCTATTATTTCCTGGATCTAATGTACCTTTTCAAAAATTTGTTTCATTATTCCTGTTTAACTATTCTATCCAAAATAGTGAAATTACTTTTTCATAATTTGTGGAAACAGTGTAATATAGCAAACCAATCAGAGCTGGGTTGGAATCCAGACTAATGCTGAAAAATACTATTATAGGGAAGCCTCTAAAGCAACCTAAACTCTAATTCCACATCCTTAATATTTATCTTACAGGGTTATTGTGTGGTTTAGGAGCAATGAATGTATATAGTGAACAGCATGGTCTGTATCACAGAAGTACTCGTGAGTGATGACTATTGGTAACATTGATAAACCCATAAACAGTCATATCTTCCAGCCTCTATATTTTTGCCTATGCTGCTGTTGCATAGAAAGGCACTCCCTGAGACACCTGGGTGGCTCAGTCATTAGGCGTTGCCTTCGGCTCAGGTCATGACCCCAGGGTCCTAGAATCGAGTCCCACATCAGGCTCCCAGCTCAGAAGAAAGCCTGCTTCTCCCTCTCCTTCCTCTTGTGTTCCCTCTCTCACTGTCTGTCTGTCAAGTAAAGAAAATAAAATCTTAAAAAACAGAAAAAAATTTAAAAAAAAGAAAGGCACTCCCTGTCATTGTCTCTCTAAATCTGACCCACCATTAATCTTAATTCAACTGCCTTCTTTCCTTGTCAGCTGATCTCTAAATACCTCCTATGAAAGGAATTTCTTCATCTTCTAAAACCTTATGGCATTTTATTGGTACTTCTCTTTTATACCTGCTTTCTAAATTGTTTTGTGTTTATGTCAGCTCCATTATTGGATTGAAAGTTTCTGCAGGGCTGATGTATCTAGTTCATCTTTTCATCTTATATTTCCATACACAGAATAGGCATCAATAAAGTTTTCTTGAATGAAAACACAACTAAGTCCTTCATTCCAAAAGTAAAAAAGAAAAAAATAATTACACAAAGAAGCTCTGCTGTCTGTTGCTCTACAGTCACACGAACTATAGGAAAGTGGATGTACATTAGCAATAAGGCATAACTCTGATTCAAAGTTCCTTTTTAAAAATTAATATCTAACATTTTAAAAATAATGGGATTAAATACATTTGAATAAATTGACTAGCATTTGAGATGACCAACATGCTAACTGATACAGCAGTTTGGCAATGGCTAGGGCATTTGTTCAGGAGCTGTATTATACCACTTGCCAGCTGTGTAACTAAGAGTAAGATGCTTAATTTCATTCTCAATTTCCTCATCTAAACATGTGGATAGCAACAAAAGCCATCTTATGGGGTTATTGTTGGGATTAAATTTAAAAATGCATGTAAATATTTAGCATAGTACTGGCAGAGGAAATAATTAGTGAAGCTCAGATTTATTTTCATTATTGCAGCCAAGGTTAATTCATTTAAAAGGTTGCAATTCCTCATGTTATTGAGGACACTACTACTTTATAGTACACTTGAGCCACCATCCACTAAAACTGGACAAGAATCAGAGTCTTTTGCTCAGCATATTTTTGGCTATGCTCTAGTAGGTCCACCACACCAGCTTATGCAGACATGTGATATTATACCACAGAATGATGTTAAATCAGATAGTTTTAGTCCTTATTGCATATTTTGAGTGCTTCTTGAGTGACATTTTGAATTTGGGGACTGAATATAAATAGGCATTCCTGAAGTTTGAACCAAATATATGTTATTACTCATCTTTAAAGTTTCTGGGTCACTTTTAGACAGAAGTACCCTGAAGCAGCACAGTAAACTGCTAAAAAGCCATTACTGTTTGCTGCTACAGATCTGCCTGACTCAAGGTTTTCTTATATTA
>ML093026.1:0-11894 GCA_003697995.1 Taxidea taxus jeffersonii | reverse complement strand
GTCCTTCTTCACACAGAATCCAAAGGTTATTAGCAAGTTCTAATTTATTTGTTATAATAATGAATAGGGGAAAAAACCCTCTAGTTTTGTCATTAAGTGCTATCTTCACAAGTTATGAAATATGCAGTTATTTGATGCAATTTTGTAAAATTTTAAAAAGGATTGGGATGCCTGGGTGGCTCAGTCAGTTAAGCCACTGCCTTCGGCTCAGGTCATGATCCCAGGGTCCTGAGATCAAGTCCCACATGGGGCTCCTTGCTCGGCAGGGAGCCTGCTTCTCTCTCTGCCTCTGCCTGCCTCTCTGCCTGCTTGTGTGCACTCTCTCTACTCTCTCTCTGACAAATAAAAAATAAGCAAATAAATAAATAAAGTTTTAAAAAGGATGAAAAAGTAAATTATAGAATAAAGTCTGACCTTCAGGTTGTAAATTTAGATACCGATCTGGAATCCAGCATCCAAGTCTTGTGTTTTAGAACTAGGAGAGAACTAGAAATGTATTAGAATTCCATACAGCTACCCATCTTAAGCATATTGATAATTAAAATTTATGCAGTCATTTACAGCCTTGTGTTTTCACATACCTCATCTCATTAGATCATGTGAGGTAGGGAAGTTATTATCATTGTTTGGAGGACCACATGAGGCTCAGAGCATCTATGCTTCCATTTCGAGGTCACAAGCCTGCTAAATCAGGAGAACGAGGTTTGAACCATGTCTTCCAGTGCTGGGTTCCTTGCTTATTGAAACACCAAGGTGCTTTCCCCCTACAGATAAGTCTGCTATTTGTGTCACCTACCTGATCTAGTCCGGTTGCAGGGGAGACGATTTAATCTGATTATTTTGTCTGCAGAGCAGTCTACCGTCACCACTGCCAGAAAACACTGCATGTTAAAAGCGGCTGGTTTTTCCTGGGCTCCCCAGTCTAAACCCCTCCTTCCCACAACAAGCCTGGTCACATTTCCCAAAGGAGAGGATTACAACGCTTTCCTTTTCTGAACACCGTTATTATTTTCTCTTCTGTTCCTGCAACAATTGATCAAAGACCAAGCATTCTCTTCAAAAAACAAAAACAAAAACAAAACAAAATGCATTTAACAGTCTTGGCATATCCCCCAGTCCTGCAACGGTGCCAAGGAGTGAGATTTATCGTGACATTCAGCAGGTTCTGTTTGCCTAAGGGTCCATTTGGAATTGCAACTGAGCTGCAAATATTTTAGCAAAGAAGGACCAAGTAGTGAAAGCTCTAGATGTGACAAATGTATTATATAGGACTCCCAGGCATCTAGAAAATCTTTCGAGGAAGGTTATTCTTAAGAATGTCCAAACAGTTTAGGCCCCTAGAGATAAATCCAAGAATGAATCCACACAAGGTTCTCAACTCTAACATCATAGAAAATAATAACTGTGTATTTCTTTTTTGTCACAATACAAAAGAGATATGAACAAGGCTTACATTGTTTCTTTCCTCAGCAAGTTTAGACGGTTTCTAGTTATAATGTGGCTGTTAAGTACTGCAGAGTGATTGGGTATCATGTATAGGAGGTACTTGCCAACATCATAGAGGCTGAGTTTAGATCCCAAATCTTTTTATTAGCTATGTAGCCATGAGCAAGTAACTTCACAAATATACATGTTAGTTTCCTCAAAAGTAAGTTTTCATTATGCGTATTGAGAATTACGTAAAGTAATATAAATGAATCACTTAACATAGGGAATGGTACATATTCTATTCATATATATATACACATATGTATGTGTATATATATATATATTACATATATATGATCTATATGCATATTTCCTACTAGTTACATTTCTTTGGTTAAGCCCCACAGCCACACACAGATGTAGCCATATACACATGTCCAGGGTTGTAAGCTCCAAAAATAAGACCCTAAACTACTGCCTGACTTTGACACTCTGTGCAAGTAGGAAATGGTTTTGACATATGTGTACCCAATTGAAGCCACCAATAATACAAACAAAATTCAGAACATTTCTATGCCTCCCAGAAGTTTCCTCATGTCTCTTTTGCTCTGCTTTTAAAGTTAATTTCTACCTATTTTTCTTTTTTCTTTTTTTATTTTACTTTTTTTTTAAGATTTTATTTATCTATTTGACAGACAGAGATCACAAGTAGGCAGAGAGGCAGGCAGAGAGAGAGGGGGAAGCAGGTTCCCTGTGGAGCAGGAAGCCCAATGTGGGGCTGGATCCCAGGACCCTGGGATCAATGGCCTGAGCTGAAAGCAGAGGCTTTAACCCACTGAGCCACCCAGGTGCCTCTCTACCTTTTTTTTCTTGAAATACTTTTGTAAGATCCCTGTTTTATATGCTGTTTGCTGATTATGTTTAAATGATAGCAATTCTTTTTTAGACTCTTCATTGCTAAAACTGGGGGTATTAAAGAGTCATGTCAGCCTAGTTGTGATCGTTTAATTTCAGAGCTCCTTAAAAAAAATTCTAATGTGTAGGTATATCTCATTTCCAGGGTACCAGAATGTCTACCAGATTCCTAATAGAAATCTGCATAAATTAGCACAAACTTCCCTTTCATTGATAGTGATCATCATCTGTAAAGGCAATTTGCAATCCCATGCAGACTTTACCCTGTGTAAATAAAGGCCCACATTTTGAAAAATGGTATCTCCCTGTTGTTATTTTTCATCCCTGCCTGGCCAGCTAAAGGAGCTCAGATGTTCTTTTTAGCCCAGACCTTGACATTGTAAGTCAGTCATCGTTAGTCTGGCAAACTAATTTGTCTCTCTCTCTGTGTCAAATAAATAAAATAAAATCTTATTAAAATAAAAATAAATAAATAAATAAATAAATAAATTTGTATTCAAGGACCTGAGTACAATGACTCACATTATACATAGACTTTTCTTAAATTCCATTTTGATAAACCAACTTAATCAACAAATAAGTGATTGAACAACAACAACAAAAAACTTCTCTTGTGGACATGATGGAGATGTACATGTTGAAAGATAGCTTAATTATGCAAAAGCACACCTGTGTTCAAACAGTGTTGATTAATAGAGTGATGTCAATTTGGAATAGAGGACTCTACTGTGTATTACAGTCACTGTATGTGATTCTGTTTTTTCAACATTTTCTTAACTTTGAACTTGATAAATTAAGGATGGCTTGCCTTTAACACAAGGGTTTATTTAATAGAGAGCTGGAACATAACCATACATAGTACCAAAAAAATTTTTGAAGTTACATTAAAAAGAAAAACTAATAAAACTATGTGACCTTTTAAGTCAATTGCATATACATATATGAGCATGAAACACAGAAAAATGGGGTGCTTGGGTGGCTCAGTAGTTAAGTGCCTGCTTTCAGCTCAGGTCATGATCCCAGCATCCTGCGAACAAACCCTGCCTCCAGCTCCCAGCTCTCTAGGAAGCCTGCTTCTCCCTTTGCCTCTCCCCTGGCTTGTGTTCCCTCTCTCAGTCTCTCTCCCTGTCAAATAAATAAATAGAATCTTAAAAAAAGAAAAGAAAAAAAAACAGAAAGACGTACAGAGTGATTTGTATTTTATCACTATTCTGAGAAAAAAACACTTTTTCATACTTTACTATATGTGCATTTCTCACAAATTTTCTACTATATAAGTATTATTTATGTAATCAGAGATATGTTTTTGAAAAAGAAACATGACAAGATATCTAAATAAGATGGAATAATGACTAATAAGATTAATCATAATGAAAATAAAAGTAAATTCCTACATTTATTCCTGAAGTGCATTATGGGATCTTGTCTTAGAGAAGGCATATATATATAAGCATAATATGAGCCAGTGGTGTCTATAGAGTGTGTTGAAAGAGAGCCTAAAGTTGTCGGCAAATTTCCAAAAGTATGATATTTAGATGAAGAAAAATACTATTTTATTATCTTCACTGTTGATGATGCTTAGAGAAGAATTCTTGGTTTTAGTTCTCTGTACTGTAAGGGCCTACTTAGCCAGAGCCACTCCATCTCGGTTAAACAGCCATTTTGTTATGTGTGCAGTAAAGCTTAAACTGACCCTGACCTCTCGCCCCGCCAACAGGAACTTACTTAAAAGCAAAGTCTGGGAAACCAGTAAAATGTGGTTGACCAGTCCCTGATAACAGAGCCCCAATACAAGGACAGGTCAGGTCAGGTGGAGATAACAGAGCCCAGAATGCAAGGGCGAGTCAGACCAGGTAGAGACAATCTCATTGGCCAGGCTCAACCACATGGCCTTTGCTCTATAAAAGCTAGTCTGTGAAGCTGGGGGTGGTTACTCTCTCTGTAAGAGATGGCCCAGGCTGGTGGGTTTGATTCTCAGTGCTGGTGCAAAATAAAGCTTTGCTTGACCTTTGCTTTGTATCATTCTCACTCCTTTGATAACAGACCCTAACAGTACTATATTTTGAAAGTATATTAACAAACTAGACTGCACTCACAGTTAGATTACAGGAAAACTGAAAAGTCTAGAAACAAAGTCAAATAGGAAAGGATGGAGTCAAAGGAGTCAAAGATGAAGAAACATGACAAGAATGACCTCATTGGGGGGGAGGGGTGCCTGGATGGCTCAGTGGGTTAAAGCCTCTGCCTTTGGCTCAGGCCATGATCCCAGGGTCCTGGGATCGAGCCCTGCATCGGGCTCTCTGCTCAGTGGAGAGACTGCTTCCCCCTCTCTCTCCCTGCCTGCCTCTCTGCCTACTTGTGATCCCTGTCTGTCAAATAAATAAATAAAAAATCTTAAAAAAAAAATAAAAAAAGAATGACCTCATGGGAGCTTGGTGGTTATCACACATAGCTAAAGGGCATTGTGCTGAAGAGAAACTAGAAATAATAAGTAGATTTCCTAATGCTTGTGATTCTTTGCCTTTTGTCTTGGCCCAGTATACCTAAGCTGTATGTCATACTTCCACCAGTAACTGAAACTTCTACTGGTAAAAACTATCACCTGAAGGATTAATTTAGAATCTCTACTTGTTGGAGCAATTGGGGTGGGGACTAAGCATTTGTAGTTTGAAAAACACAACTAAATTATAAGCTGACACATTGTTCTCAGTGGTTACAGTGGTGGTGTAATTTCTACTTCACTCACTAAGATGATCTGTTTTAAGAGCTTATTCTATGCCAAGCTTTCTGCTGAGCACCTCAGGCAAATTATCTCATTTCATCCTAAAACCCTGCAATGTAAGTATTGTTCTGCTCACTTTGAAAATGGTGGCACTAAAGCTTAGATCATAGATTTAATATCTTACAGCCAATAAATTTTAGAATTGTAATGAAAACTTAGAACTATCTGAATACAAACCTTATACTTGTAAACATTATGCCAAAGGCAGGATAAACAGGGTACAATTTGGCTGAATATTATGGATTTTCTAACTATGCAACAAGGGATATATTAGGTAGAAGTCTTTTTAAAGTAATTACAGGAAGAGTTTGAGAAAACTGCCCTACCATATGACTCTGAGTGAGAAGTGGACTTATTTTGTTTCCATTACAATGTCTTTAACTGAAAGTAACAGAACACCTGTCTACAAATGTCTTTAAAATGAAGGCATCTAAGTCTCTCACAGAAAAGTCTCCAGGATTGGTATACCAATCTGGTGTACAAGCAATATTCTAAAAGACCCAGTATTAGGTGTTCTATGTCTATATACATGTACTTATCTTTACAGGAAATGTGGGGGTTCTGGATGAGATAACACACTGCTGACTCAGAACATCTTTTATAAGCTCCCCATGTCCCAGTTCCTCATAAGGCAACACAGTGAGTCCTGCTGCCACTTGTCCATGCAGTGAGGGTTTGCACCACAGGAGAAAAATACACCCTCCCTGGGAAGGGGAGGAGAGTGTCCCTTAGTTTTATTATCCTAAAATGTGAGCAAATAACTCTAAGGGAGGTGAGTCTCTAAATGTCTCTGGAGCAATATAGTCTTAGTTTCTTTGCTATTCATTCCTAAGGCCCAGCCTGTGCAGAAAGGTGAAATGGCCATGGAGTGACTCTGTTTACTGTCTCCAGTGCCCATCTGTTTGCTGCTCTGTCATCCTCAGAGTATCAGGGAGGTCTTGCCTTCTGAGTCACCAGAGGTGTAAGTTTCACATTTCCTTTTTTTTTAATATAAAATTTTATTTATTTATTTGAGAGAATGAACAAGCATGAACAGGGAGAGCAGCAGAGAAGGAGAAATGGTTTCCTTGTTGAGCAAGGAGTGCTCTATGGGGACTCAATCCCAAGACTCAAGATCATGACCTGAGCTGCAGGCAGCTGATTAACTAACTGAGCCACCCAGGCACCCCAAGTTTCACATTTTCAGCTGTCATTTCCCCAAGTTCAAGAAAGAACCAAGTGGAACAAATTGTAATCTGCCTATATGGCTATCTCTTTCATTAGGAAAGAAAAATCTCCACCCAGAGAATCTCTGTGGAATCTCCTTCATAACTTACTGCCTGGAGCAGGTCATATATGCATTCCTAGAGCAATCAACATCAGAAGGGAAAATCTATAGCCACATTTGATTTAGATCAAATGTAGGGAAAATTGGCATTCAGAAAAAATTAAGTTCTGATTGCAATGCCTGTTGTAAAGGAAGGCTGGCTACAACATTTAAGATTCCTTCATCCATTTAACATACATTCATATGGCACCTGCTATGTGCCAGGCATGGTGAGGCAGAAAAAGAACCAAAATGAGTGAGACAGGATTCAACCTCAAAGGGGCTCACAATCTGGAGACAATGACAAATATTTGTAACTCTTAGAGTGTTATGTGGCTACCTTATACAAAATATTAAATATTATCTATTATTTAAAGAACTTTTTGTCAAATTGGTTTCCAATATGAATATTTAACAATTGACTAATTGTCTTTATTCCCATACTGATGGCATTTTAATTTGACTATATACTGTATAACTTTAAGCATAAAAACTATACCATATAAATATTATATAATTATTAAATATTTCTATTAAATGTTAAATATATTAAATATTAAACAATTATATAATGTAACAAAATCATTGGTAATTACATGAAGAGATAAACCAAATTTAGTTTTTGTTACACCAATGTATCAATTTGCTAACAATCACAATTGTAAACTCAAATAAAGAAGACAAAAATAATCCAGGTAGACCCTTATATTTTTTTTAAAGATTTTATTTATTTATTTGATAGACAGAGATCACAAGTAGGCAGAGAGGCAGAGAGAGAGAGAGAGGAGGAAGCAGGCTGTCCGCAGAGCAGAGAGCCCCATGCGGGGCTCGATTCCACAACCCCAAGATCATGACCAGAGCTGAAGGCAGCGGCTTTAACCCACTGAGCCACCCAGGCGCCCCGACCCTTATATTTTTAATGATCTCAGAATAGAAGTTACAGGGGAAGACAATGGAATGCACACTTGTGGGAATATTTTGAAGTAGAAATGGAAACACCAGTGAGTAAATAAATTATTGTACTTTGAGTACTCTCTGGCATTTTCTGCCAGAAAGAAGGAGAGGGGTTAAATGACTCACAAAGTCCCTTAGTATTTGATCTGATGATTTACTATAAATAAATAATGGATTTCTTTTGTTTCCTAGATAAGATTGATCATCCATTGATAAATTAAGCTATTTTTTAAGAGTACAGCAGAAAATGCATGATACAAATCAGAGTTATCCATTTGTGATGTTTACAAAATATAGTTGAACCTTAGAACAGGTTTGAATTTTACATATTTAAGCTTTCCCCACCCTCAGGCAAATACATGTTTTGAACTTTAATATTTCTTTTTTTTTTTTTTTTTTATTAGAGAGAGAGAGAGAGAGAGAGAGAGTGAGCGAGCACAGGCAGACAGGCAGGCAGAGGCAGAGGGAGAAGCAGGCTCCCTGCCAAGCAAGGAGCCCGATGTGGGACTCGATCCCAGGACGCTGGGATCATGACCTGAGCCGAAGGCAGCCGCTTAACCAACTGAGCCACCCAGGCGTCCCTGAACTTTAATATTTCATCATTTTTTTCTTGCCTTGCATTTCTCTTTATATTCAGTTTTTTTTTTTTTTTTTACTTTATTAGTGAGTTTGTCAAAATAGGAATTGCAGGATTCAGAAACAGTATCAGACTAAGCCCAAAAAGAATGTAGTATTTGAAAAGCTGGCGTCATTTAACAGTTGAAATAAATAGTACATTTTCCAAAGTTTGGGGGCTTGGTCATTAGTTTACCTTCAACTCCTTATCATAATGTTTGGACGCAGCACATCTGAGATTTCAATAGGAGATTCATGACCTGTTTGCTTCATTTCTCTTTTTACACATGACAACCACATAACTTTTTAATAGTACTTTAGAGTTTATTGATTTTATTAGTTTAACGTGTGTGTGTGTGTGTGTGGTCTTTAGAGTTTTCTGTATATAAAACCATGCTATCTACAAATAGTATAGTACAAATAGTACAAACAATTTTCCTTCCTCCTACCCAATTTAGATGCCTTTTATTTCTATTTTCAGCCTGGACTTCCAATACTATGTTGAAAAATAGTGGTGAAAGTGGCATCTCTGTTTTTTCCTTGATCTTAAAGGAAAAACTCAGCCTTGTACCACTGAGTATGTTATTGGTGGGCCTTGTCACATATGGAAATAGAGGAATATATTCTGTATGTCCTCTATTTCTTCATTTTGCTTGATTCTGTCTGTTTCTAGGCATTACGCTAAAGAGCTATCTTTCCCAGTCTTGAAGGACTGTAATTGTGTAGAAGATGAAACTTGTTATTTAACTTTCCCCTGGCTTTTTGTTGTTCCTCTCAGCCTGGTGATGGTCTAAGCAGCTTTATTTATTCTTGATAGGTCCTGGTTGTTGAGGAATTGCCAAATCCTATGAAATGTTCCAAAGAGAGGAATCTCAGTCAGTCCCTGGTTTGAGGCTGACAGGAAGGGAGACCCTCAGGCAGCAGCTTTTAAATTATGCAGATAGACACAATCCCATGGGACCACAGTTGTAAACACTGTTGCCTTTCAGATCTTTTTGGCAACAGTTGCAAAACTCAGGTTCCAGATGAGTATATGATCTACTCTGGGAGGTATCAATGAGCTATAATAAGGGAAAGCACAAAGATGGCCTCTCCCAGCCTACATTTCCTGAGCACCTCCATAGCCTCTGTGTGACAATTCTGAAGCATGCCCCTCAGCCTAAAGCACTGTGTTTTGGAGGTGTATTTTGGTCAGCTGTCTCTGCAGTACCTTGGAGGCGGTATCTTACCAAGAGCTTTCCCTCTAGTTTTGGGGGTCCGGGAATGTAATCCTTCCTGGCCCCCAGACCCAGGGACTCAACAAGCATTCCCTTTGTGGGCTGAGCACATTAGCTGGCTTTGATGGGGCCCAGAGATGGTGCAGGAACAGGGAGTTCAACCATCTGGCTCTGTAAGGGCTGCTGGGGTGGCATTGGGGTGAGTATTTGTTCTCCACTTCAACCAAGATTATTGTGGGGTATAAGGGTGGGACATGCAAGTTAGAGGGATAGTGCAAAAGTGGCAATAGCCTGTGCCACAATTCCCTCTCCAGGAGAGTCCTAACAGGGTCCTCTCTTCCTGCAGATGCTTTGCGTTTTGCACAGGAAGCTCTTCACAGATTGTCCGGGCACTTTTCAAACTGCTGCTTTTGTGCTGAGTCCTGGGGGCAAGTCAGTCCTGTGTGCAAGCCTTTTAAGAGTGGAATCTCAGTTGCCTACAGCCTCATGGTTCTCCTAGATGGAAGCTTCATTGTTTTTCAAAGCCAGACATTTTGGAGGCTTGTCTCTCTGGTGCAGGTCCTAAGGGCTTATGTGCCTGATGCGGGGCACAAAACCCTCACTTCTCCAAGAGAAACTCCATACTTGTGCTGTGGTGGGGTATGGGGTTTTTAGCTGGGCTGTGTCTTGCCTGTCCCACCTGTCTCCATGTTGCCCTTCTCTTCATTGTTGTGAAGGAGCCAGCCAGCTAGCTTGTAGGTCTTTTTCCATTGGAATTACTTAACATGTAGCTGTAGACATGTCGCACTGGGAGAGGTGACTTCCAGATCTTCCTACACTGCCATCTTGAGCTGCCTCCTTTTGCAACTGACTGTGTGTTAACTTGGTATCCTGCTACTTTGCTGAATTCTAACATATATTTTAAATTCATCATTTGAATACAATATTTTGTACCAGCCCTATTTGCTAATGTGCTTGTGAAAAATTAGACCAGCATCACTTTACTTGGTTATAAATGAGAACAGAATCTAAAACAGTAATTTGAGTGTTATTACATGAATGTACTCTGTAATTTCATCATTATTCCTCCTATTAGCAGACAATTAACACTCTATGTAATTGCACTGTTCAATCAGGATGGCAATGGCATGGAATGGCAATGGCATGGAAGTGTGAATGCAGAGAACTGCGGTTTCTGTTAAAGACTCACACATTAGATCTGCAATTACTGCTATTTGATGATAATCTAGTGTCATAATGGACCACTTCAAAGTCAGAAGAGATTGATTTCTGGTTAACATTTCAATAGGGTTTAACAAATAAGATCTTGGGAGCCCATTATATGCTTGCCCTGGATAAGGAATTGGGTACACTAAAAATAAGACAAATAGAATAACCTGACCTCACGGGTCATGCAGTATAATATCACTTACAAATTCTAGAAATATGATGTGTATTACAAAGACTAAGTAGTAACAGGAGTGGTCCTGGAGTTTATAGAGATGATGTGATCTCTCTAGAGGGTCGTGGAAGGCCTCCATCAGGAACTGATAGTTAAGCAGTTGTTAAGTAAGTAGGATTTGGGAAGCGGTGCTAAGAAAATAAATTGAAAATATCCAAAGACAAAACAGAGCATTTTAATAGGAGGCTAAAAATGGCCAGGGAAAATGATGTCCGCATCACTATGTATATAACTTCAGTCTTCAGTGTTTTGATTTTTTCCTTCTATCCACTCATTTCCTAGGTGGTGATCTTTCTGATCCAGTAATATTAGTATATGATGATACCAGAAATTGTATATTCAAACCAATTTTTTAAATTTTTAACTCAAGCCTCATAATCAGCTTCTTACTCAGCATCTTTACTATGATGTCTAATCTGCACCTTGAACTTAAGCAGAAGTAACCAAACTCCAATCTCCTCAGCACTGTTCATCACAACAAAACTGATAAAATTCACCCAGTTGCTTGGCTGGGTGATGGGATGGGGGGACTAGAAGCATTATTGACTGTTCACTTTTTTTCACACTGCATATCCAGTCCATCCTGTCCTATTCTCAACAAATATTTTAACTCTGACATTTTGCTACCTTCACCACTTCCCCCAGCCACAATCAGATCTCTTCTGAAGGACTGTAGTAGCCTTTTATAGGTCTTCTTGATCCCCCTCTTGCCTAACTCCCATCTATTCTCCACAGCATTTAACTGGAAGTCATATTACAGTAGCCTTCGGTTAAAACTCTATGATTCCCCATTTTATTCTCTTAATAAAAGCTAAAAATTCTCTTCCCTGACATACCCACATAGTCTACTCCTTCATTTCAGGCTCTACTTAGTAGTTATTTTTTCTGAGACACCTCACCTAACTCACAATCCAAAACCAGCATATTATGTCATCCTTTATACTATTATCCTGATTTTCTTTATTTCCTATCATTTTGTAGCCCTTGACATTAGTGAATTTTTTGTTGCCCATTCTTTTCCCCGTATCTAAAATGGTACCTGATACATGATTAGTAAGCACTCAATAGTTTTTCTTATCAACGTACAGTAGAATGTTATACCTTGATGTCAATGAATAAATTAAACCATCTAGTAATAGTTTCAATTGGTCCCTAATTATACTTCCGGAGAGTATTGCACATATTACATGGAGCGCTGGGTGTGGTGCATAAACAATGAATCTTGGAACACCAAAA
>ML093025.1:14163-48015 GCA_003697995.1 Taxidea taxus jeffersonii | reverse complement strand
TGAGATACCACCTCACACCAGTCAGAATGGCTAAAATGAACAAGTCAGGAAATGACAGATGCTGGCGAGGATGTGGAGAAAGGGGAACCCTCCTACACTGTTGGTGGGAATGCAAGCTGGTGCAACCACTCTGGAAAACAGCATGGAGGTTCCTCAAAAAATTGAAAATAGAGCTACCTTATGACCCAGCAACTGCACTACTGGGTATTTACCCTAAAGACACAAACGTAGTGATCCGAAGGGGCACGTGTACCCGAATGTTTATAGCAGCAATGTCCACAAGAGCCATGTTATGGAAAGAAACTAGATGTCCATCAACAGATGAATGGATAAAGAAGAGGTGGTATATATATACAATGGAATACTATGCAACCATCAAAAGAAATGAAATCTTACCATTTGCGACGACATGGATGGAACTAGAGCGTATTATGCTTAGCGAAATAAGTCAACTGGAGAAAGGAAACTATCACATGATCTCCCTGATATGAGGAAGTGGAGATGCAACGGGGGTGGGGGTTAAGGTGGTAGGAAAAGAAAAAATGAAACAAGATGGGATCGGGAGGGAGACAAACCAAAAGAGACTCTTAATGTCATAAAACAAACTGAGGAGGGTAGGGGGTGAAAGGGGTTGGGAGAGGGTGGTGGGGTTACATTATATGTTTAAATAAAAAGCTAAAAGAAAAGAAAAAGAAAATAAATAAATAAATAAATAAAATCTTAAAAAAAAAGAATATTCCATACCAAAACAACAGAATACACGCTCTTCTCTAGTGCACATGGAACATTCTCCAGAGTAGATTACATCCTGGGTCACAAATCACGTCTCAACTTGTACCAAAAGATTGGAATCATTCCCTGCATTTTTCAGACCACAATGCTCTGAAGCTAGAACTCAACCACAAGAGGAAAGTTAGAAAGGACTCAAATATATAGAGCTTAAAGAGCATCCTATTCAAGAATGAATGGGTCAGGGGCGTCTGGGTGGCTCAGTGGGTTAAGGCCTCTGCCTTCAGCTCAGGTCATGATCCTGGGGTCCTGGGATCAAGCCCCGCATTGGGCTTTCTACTCAGCAGGGAGCCTGCTTCCCTCCCTCTCTGCCTACCTCTCTGCCTACTTGTGATCTATGTCTGTCAGGTGAATGGATAAAATCTTTAAAAAAAAAAAAAAGAATGAATGGGTCAACCAGGAAATTAAAGAAAAATTTTTAAAAATCATGGAAATAAATGAAAATGAAAAAACAACTGTTCAAAATCTTTGGGGCACAGCAAAGACAGTCCTGAGAAGAAAGTCTATAGTGATACAAGCCTTTCTCAAGAAACAAGAAAGGTCTCAAGTACACAGTCTAAGCCTACACCTAAAGGAGCTGAGGAAAGAAGAGCAAAGAAAGCCTAAACCAGCAGGAGGAGAGAAATCATAAAGATCAGAGCAGAAATCAATGAAATAGAAACCAAAATAAACAGTAGAACAAATCAACAAAACTAGGAGCTGGTTCTTTGAAAGAATTAACAAGACTGATAAACCCCTGGCCAGACTTATCTAAAAGAAAAGAGAAAGGACCCAAATAAATAAAATCATGAATGAAAAAGGGAGAGACCACAGCCAACACCAAAGAAATACAATTATAAAAACATATTATGAGCAGCTATACACTGGCCAGTTTGACAATATGGAAGAGATGGATGCATTTCTAGAGATGTATAAATGACCAAAACTGAACCAGGAAGAAATAGAAAACCTGAACAGATCCATAATCGGTAAGAAGCTTGAAGCAGTCATCAAAAATCTCCCAACAAACAAGAGTCCAGGGCCAGACAGCTTCCCAGGAGAATTCTACCAAACATTTAAAGAAGAATTAATACTTATTCTCCTGAAATTGTTCCAAAAAAAGAAATGGAAGTAAAACTTACAAACTCATTTTATGAGGCCAGCATTACGTTGATCTCAAAACCAGACAAAGACCCCATCAAAAAGGAGAATTATAGACCAATATCCTTGGTGAACATGGATGCAAAAATTTTCACCAAAATACTAGCCAATAGGATCCAACAGTACATTAAAAGGATTATTCACCATGACCAAGTGGGATTTATTCCAGGGCAGCAAGGTTGGTTCAACATCCACAAATCAATCAATGTGATACAATATATTAGTGAAAGAAAGAACAAGAACCATATGATACTCTCAATAGATGCTGAAAAAGCATTTGACAAAGCACAGCACTCTTTCTTGACCAAAACTCCACATCAGGGGAAGGGGGTTAGGAAGAGGGTGGTTGGGTTATGGACATTGGGAAAGGTATGTGCTATGGTGAGTGCTCTGAAGTGTATAAACCTGGCAATTCACAGACCTGTACCCCTGGGGCTAATAATACATTATATTTTAATAAAAAATAAATAAATAAACAAACTCTACAGTGTAGGTATAAAGGGTATATACCTCAATATCATCAAAGCCATCTATGAAAAACCCACAGCAAATATCATTCTCAATGGGGAAAAACTGAGAGCTTTTCTACTAAGACTGGGAACACAGCAAGGATGTCCGCTATCACCACTGCTATTAAAACATAATACTAGAAGTCCTAGCCTCAGCAATCAGACAACAAAAAGAAATTAAAGGCATCCGAATTGGCAAAGAAGTCAAACTCTCACTTTTTGCAGATGATATGATACTTTATGTGGAAAACCCAAAAGACTCCACCCCCAAACTGCTAGAACTCATCAGGAATTCAATAAAGTGCCAGGATATAAAATCATTGCACAGAAATCATTTGCATTTCTACATACCAACAGCAAGACAGAAGAAAGAGAAATTAAGGAGTCAATCCCATTTACAATTGCGCTGAAAACTATAAGATACCTAGGAATAAACCTAACCAATGAGACAAAGAATCTGTACTCAGAAAACTATAACATATTCATGAAAGAAATTGAGGAAGACACAAAGAAATGGAAAAACATTCCATGCTCATGGATTGGAAGAACAAATATTGTGAAAATGTCTATGCTACCTAGAGCAATCTACACGTTTAATGCAATCCCTATCAAAATACCGTCAATTTTATTCTAAGAAATGGAATAAATAATCCTAAAATATGTATGGAACCAGAAAGGACCCCAGAGTAACCAGAGGAATGTTGAGAAAGAAAACAGAAGTTGGTAACATCACAATTCCAGACTTTAAGCTCTATTACAAAGCTGTAATCATCATGATAGTATGGTACTAGCACAAAAACAGACACATAGATCAATGACACAGAATAGAGAGCCCAGAAATGGACCCTCAAGTCTATGGTCAACTAATCTTGACAAAGCAGAAAAGAATGTACAATGGAAAAAAGACAGTCTCTTCAGCAAATGGTGTTGGAAAAATTGGACAGTCACATGCAGAAAGAAACTGGACATTTCCTTACACCACACATGAAAATAGACTCAAAATGGATGGAAGAACTAAATGTGAGGCAGGAATCCATCAAAATCCTTGAGGAGAACACTAGGAGCAACCTCTTTGACCTCAACTACAGCAACTTCTTCCTAGAAACATCGTCAAAGGCAAGGGAAGTAAGGGCAAAAATGAAATATTGGGACTTCATCAAGATCAAAAGCTTTTGCACAGCAAAGGAAACAGTCAACAAAAGCAAAAGACTACTGATAGAATGGAAGAAGATACTTGCAAATGACGTATAAGATAAAGGGCTAGTATCCAAAATCTATAAAGAACTTATCAAACTCAACATCCAAACAACAAATACTCCAATCAAGAAATGGGCAGAAGACATCAACAGACATTTCTGCAAAGAAGACCCCCAGATGACCAACAGACACATGAAAAAGTATTCAACATCCCTTGGCATCAGGGAAATACAAATCAAAACCACAGTGAGATCCCACCTCATACCAGTCAGAATGGCTAAAATTAACAAGTCAGGAAATGACAGGTGCTGGCGAGGATGTGGAGAAAGGGGAACCCTCCTACACTGTTGGTGGGAATGCAAGCTGGTGCAACCACTCTGGAAAACAGCATGGAGGTTGCTCAAGATGTTGAAAATAGAGCTACACTATGACCCAGCAATCACACTAATGGGTATTTACCCTAAGGATACAAATGTAGTGATCTGAAGGGGCATGTGCCCCTGAATGTTTTTAGCAGCAATGTCCACAACAGCCAAACTATGGAAAGAACCTAGATGTCTATCAACAGATGAGTGGATATAGAAGAAGGGAGATATATATATATATATATAGCAGCCATCAAAAAAAAAAAAGCCCCAAATCTTGGCATTTGCAGTTATGTGGATGGGAGTAGAGGGTACTAGGTTAAGCAAAATAAGTCAATCAGAGATAGACAATTATCATATGATCTCTCTGATATGAAGAATTTGAGAGGCAGGGCAATGGCTCATGGGGGTTAGAGAGGGAAAAAATGGAACAAGATGGGACTGGGGAAGGAGACAAACCATAAGAGATTCTTAATATCAGGAAACAAACAGGGTTGCTGAGGGATTGGGGGAGATGTGTAGGGTGGCTGGGTTATGGACCTTGGGGAGGGTATGTGCTATGGTGAGTGCTGTGAATTGTGTAAGGCTGATGATTCACAGACTTGTACCCCTGAAGCAAATAATACACTATATGTTAATTAAAAAAAACCTTGTATGCTGAGGTTACCCTTTGTTTTGTTTTGTTTTGTTTCTTTCTAATATAAATGCATAGAAAGCACATATTCACATTTTATTTAACTTCTAGTTAAGAACCCACTAGTATGACAAACTTGGTTTGAAAGAGAATATGAAAGTTGAAAATTGTAGTCAATGGATAGAGAGTAATTCTGAAATAAAATTTTTAATTTTGATACAAAACTGCCTAATTGCCTACAAGGTAAAAATATTTTTGAGGTTTTCTTCTCTCAGGCAGATGAAATAATCACCTCTTGTCAGTTTTAGAGAGTTGTAAAATGTCAAGGCTTTAATCACCTGCAAAGTTACATTCCCCAGAAAGAGTTTTTGCTAACATTAACAATGCTAAAATATTCTTTTATATTCATTTTTGTATGAGCATACCTTAAATATAAATTCCTAGAAGTGAAATTTCTGACTGTATTAATTCTCTATATTAATTTTTGTATTAATTTTTACTTTTGAGAGAGGTTACCAAATGGCCCTTTATAGAAATTGTACTAATTAATCTTACTGTGAACAACATATGAATGCCTATTTCTTCATATATCATCTTTTTTTTCCCCCAAAATCCAAAGAGGGCCTCTAAACGTACACATTTCTTAGTTGTAAGAGGGGTCAGATGCAATGACTTGTCCTTCACCTTAGAAGGGGGATGTCTTTACATGTTCAACACCACTGGACTCTAGAAATTTCACTGACATATTAAAACCCCAAAATTAGTCCAATTCATTTCCCACTCTCTAACAAGCAATGTCCTACCAACAAGTCTTAAGTAGTTGCCACTTCTTACTTATTGAGTTCAGTCAACATAATGTTATCAATGCAGTGGCCCAATATAACATCTTGTAAAAGAGAAAAGTGACCTAGATCCCTGCAAACTAAATTCTGACATAGGTCAGAGTTGGTATATTCCTGAGGTAGGACGGTGAAGGTGCATTCGTGTCCTTTCCAGCTCAGAGCAAACTGCTTCTGTTGGACGTCATGGACAGATGCAGAAAAAAAGACACTTGGCAGATCAATAGTTACACATCAGATACCAGAGAATGTACTGATTTACTAAAGAAAGAAAAACACATCTGGTACAGCCACTGCAATTGTAGACACCACCTGGTGTAGCTTACAATAATCCATTCTCATTCCCCAAGACCCATCTGTCTTCTTCACAGGCCAGATAAGATGGTCAAATGGGGATGTATTGGGAATCAGGACACCTGCATCTCTCAAGTCCTCCATGGTGGCACTAATTTGTGCAATCCCTCCATGAAGTATTGCTTTTGATTTAGTATTTCCCTAGGTAAAGGTATTTCTAGTGGCTTCTACTTGGCTTTTCCCACCATGATATTCATCACTTCCACAGACTAGGAAACCAATGTGGAGATTCTTCCACATATCTTATGCATTCTGGAACTGGGGAAATAACCACAGAATAGGATCAGGGACCCTACTCATGAGCCCTTACTTTGACCAGAGGACCATGGTGACAATTTGAATCTCCTAGAATCAGTGTCAGTTCAGAACCAGTCTCCAGCTTGTCTGATTATATCCTCTTCCCCAATGTACAGTGTAACTTGATAAAGGATCATAGACCCTTTGGGAAAAGCTGAGAGAATGATTAACAGTATACATTTTTGGCATTATACCAGGGTTCTTCCTCAAGGGGACTTGACCTGCCCTTCATTCAAGGGGTTCTGGGAATTGACTAAAGAGTCATGACTGTTTTTTATAATTCAGGTTAGACTTTTGTTCACTGATCTATAACTTTTCTGCTTACACAGAGAAAGTAAGAATTTAGTAGACTGCCCATCTATTTCATTTCTAGGAAAGCTGTGATTAACTAGTCAAAGTCATAGGTCTGTGCCTGTCTGACTATTCCAATTGTTCTTTGACTCCGCTGTCCATTACTGTAACTACACCCACCTTGCCTTTAGTGGTTGAGTGCTCCAACTTCACCTCTGCCAACATAAACCTGGATTCATCTACTCCTATTGCATTTAGGTTTTCCAATTGAGTGGCTGTTGTTCCCACTGTAAGGTCTGGCTTACAGAGAAGAGTGATCATAAAGCTTTTCAAGGATGCTGGTACGCTCCTCACAAATTTATTTCTCAAAGTATTAGTGAAACACATGTCTTCTGGACCATCTCAGTGGGAGTATGTCTTAAACGACAAATACACTCCAACATTCCAATCCCTTTAAGCTTCTGAATCCCTTACTATGCATTAAACCAGGGGAGGCTAGGCTTTTCCAACTTCCTCAAAGGGTCTGTTGGTTCAACCAATAAATGAAAGTGCTAGAATCCTTTCTAATTCTCTGAGCTGCAATATTAAATGCAGAAACTTGCTTCTGAGTCCATATCAGTAAATGATGCCTGATCCAACTTCATATCTTTTTCCACCATTATCCCATGCCTTAGGCTCCAAGCAAAGATGAGACTCACTTTCCTTTCCTTTCTGAGTCTGCTGGATGCTCTGTCTGTATCTACACTCTCTCTATGTCTTTAGCAAACTCCCCTATCACTTCCTCTCAGCTCATGTTTGATTTCTATCTTTCACAAAGTCAAGTACCCTCTTAGGTGAGCCTGCAGGAACCCCTTTAAGCCCTCAGACTTAGGAAGGCTGGCCTTCCTGCAACACTATGATCTACCATCAGCAAGCTGGAGAATCAGGCAAAACAGTGGTGTATTTCAGTCAAAATCAAAGGTCTGAGGATCACAGGGGAATCTATGGTGAAAATCCCAGTCAGAATCTGGAGGCCTGAAAACCAGGACTGGTGGTCTGAGGGCAAGAAAGATGGATGTTCAGGGCTCAAGAAAAGAGCCAGTTCTCCCTTGCTTGGCCTTTTTGTTCTATTCAGGCTCTCAACAAATTGGATGGTGCCCACCTACATTGGTGAGGAGATTTCTTTATGCAATCTATTGATTTAAATGCTAATCTCTTCTAAAAACATCTTCACAGATCACCCAGAAATAATTTTTTACCAGTTTTCTGGACATCCCTTAGTCCAGCCAAACTGCCACATAAAATTAACCATCACAGAGGGTAAACAAATAATTTATGTTCAATTCCATATGCAATTGGTTTCAATTTGAGTTGGGTGAGGACAACATATCTGAGAAAATCTCTGGCAACAATTGTTTGAAAGAGTGGCACATAGTCAGTTTCCATCCCTTAATTGTCAGTAGAATTATAAATTTGTGATCCTAAAAAATAGGTATTTGGTATTTAGATGCATTATAGGGAGAATGTGACTGATTGGTCTTAAGATTCCAAATTTACACTACATAATTTAAAAACTGATATTTTAAGTTTTAAAATCATATAAAGTTAATATGCAGTTATAATTTGAGATCTTTAGAGAAAATTAATTTATTAAATTAGAAAATTTTCTTAAGAATTTGGGAATTGTCAGAAAATTAAGGTACTTAAAACACATTAAAGTGATCAAAGTAGTTTAGAATATTTTTTAAAACTTTAACCAAGTTTATATATGGTATCAAATATTAATCAAATGCTTCTTAAAAAGTGATTCCTAAAATTTGCTAAACTTGTAAATAGCAAAAGAAGAGGTGATATTACCTAGTGGAATGAAAGCCCCAGATCCTCCTTTCCCCATGAAGACACCAACTGAACAATACCTGACCAGTTCCCTTTTTGAGAAATGCGAAAACAAGTTAAGAGGCATTTGCTCCCCAGGTGAGAGTGAAACCAGTCACATAAAAGCTGGTAGGAAAATTCTTGGCATTTTGTCATCACAGTCCCTCCCACCAGCACATTGTAATGAGGTTGAGAGGAAACTCCCAGCTCCTGGCTTCTCCTGAGGAGGAAAAAAGAATGCTTGTTGGTATATCCAAAGTTCACATATTGTGAAGCGCTGCCTCAGAGACTGACTTCTATCTTCCCGAATCTCAGTGCTGAAAGGAGAAAGTTCCAGGTTGGGAGCCACTGAAAACAAACGTGGCTTTCTGGACTAGTACATACTCACTCACCATAGTACACCCTCCTAGTTCAATTCAGAATATGCAAGAGAAACCCCCTAACTCCCAACTTCTCTCTGGAGTGGGAAAAAGTTGAAGCATGTGTCCAACACTCTGGCTTTTCAAAGGGCTGCCTGAGGAACTAGCTTCTGCCTCACAAATTTGGAACAGTGACAGAAACTGGCAAATTACTGAAGCCTTGGGGCTGCCAAGAGAAAAAGAGCAGGGAGGTTTTCAGGAGGTTCAGAGAACCTGTGTTACCACAAACAGATATGAGAAGGAGGAAAAGATTAAAATTCCTGAAACAAGGCCCCAGCAAATTCTTCAAACTGGCAATTTACTCAGACACACACACACACACACACACACACACACACACACACACACAATCCAAAGGTGCATCCACAGAAAAGTTTCAAGAGATCCCCATAATCTCTAGCCAAGCTGATTGGTGAAGGTCTTTCCCTGTACGAAGCCAGTCCACAGGTTGAGAGGTGGTATTTTTTTCAAATATGCTGATCCCAACACAGTTACAAGACACATGAAAAAACAGGAAAACATGGCACATATATATAATATGTATATGTATATATTTTACATATATATGTATATATATAATCTTCAAAATTTAATTCTAAAAACTGAGGTATATGAATAATCTGACAGATTATTCAAAATAACTTTTGTAGGGGTACCTGGGTGGCTCAGTGGGTTAAAGCCTCTGTCTTCGGCTCAGGTCATGATCCCAGGGTCCTGGCATCAAGCCCCACATCGGGCTCTTTCCTCAACAGGAAGCCTGCTTCCCCCTGTCTCTCTGTCTGCCTCTCTGCCTACTTGTGATCTCTGTCTGTGAAATAAATAAATAAAATCTTTAAAAAAAAACTTTTGCGAAGATGCTCAAAAAGCTCAGGAAAACAATGCATAAACAAAATAAGAATATAAGCAAAGAGATAGGTAATATAATAAAGAATCAAACAAAAAGCAACTTGTCACATACAAAGGACTTTTCATAAGATATCAGTAGATTTCTCGGCAAAAATCTTGCAGGCCAGAAGGGAATAAGAGGGTGTATTTAAAACATTGAGAGAAAAAAAGCTGCCGACCAAGATTACAATACCTGACAAGACTGTCCTTCAGAGATGAAGGAGAAATAAAATCTTTCATGGATAAAAAAAAAACTAAGGAAATACAATACTACTGGACCTGCTTTTAAAAAACGGTGCTGGGGAAACTGGATATTCACAGTCAGAAAATGAAATTGGACCCTTAACATATATGAACACACAAATCAACTCAAAATTGATTTAAAACTTAAATGCAAAAACTGAATTCATAAAACTCTTATAGTAAGACATAGATGAAAAGGTATTTTTTTTAAGATTTTATTTATTTGAAAGAAAGAGAGAGAGAGACAGAGAAAGCACAGAAAGAGGGAAGGGTAGGGGGAAAAAAACTCCCTGCTGAGCAGGGAGCCCAATGAGGGACTCAATCCCAGCACCCTGTGCTCTGATTAATCACCCTGTGATCGTGACCCAAATCAAAGGCAGACACTTAACTGACTGAGCCACTGGAGCACCCAGACCAGTCTTCCAAAACAGGCCTCAACAAGGTCAACAATGGTCTCAGTGTCACTGAATCTAAAAGACATTGCTCAGTTCTCATCTTCCTGGACACCTCAGCATTATTTACCATGGTTAACCACACCCTCCTTTTAGGAATACCTCATGTTTCTTCACTTGCTTCTTCTTCCTTCCTTTTTACAATCATCTCCCTCTATAGGACCACTGATGTTGTGGTCCCTGAGCCTCCATTCTAGACTTCCTTGTATCTTATTCTCTCCCTAGAGATCCTACTAGAACCAGTGGCTTCATTTACCTCTTTGCCTATTTATCTCACAAATTCTATCTCCAATTACCGTCTTTCCTGCAGTCCAGGCATATACATTCAAAGTCCTCTTGATATCTCTGCTTAGAGGTTTCAAGGACACTCAAGATTCAACATAATAGCTGTACCTTATTGAAAACTTACTATGTGCCAACATAATGAGTTCCATTAAAGATAAATTGGAAGCTGCTCTCAAGCAGAGCCTCTAGAAAAAGGTTCAAGATTTCTGACTTAGTCCACAAGTCCAAAGAAGCCTTCTTTGGAAGAATCACCTTTATCTGAGAGCTGAGAGATGAGTTGAGTGAACCAAGTAAAACTGTGGGAGTGAGGAGAACCTGTCATAAGCATGTGCAGAGAGTCACAGATAAGAATTCCTGGGCAATTTGCTCAATTCTTTAATATAGACACACAAACTTTCCCCGGTTTTCCTCTCTGTCCAGGTACTAACATAATTTCTTCCTCTTTTTTAACCACCTGTCTTTTGAAGACATTTTTCTGGCTCCTCTTTTTCACTCTTGAGTCATTACAAGTTGACATATCAAGTTTTGCAAATATCTGCACACTCGACAATGCTGACCTTCATAGCTCAGTAGATGTACCCCCTGACTTGTCATTCCTGATACTATTTGTTCAATTATCTTCTTGCTTCTCTGCAGTGTCTTTCTCAGTCTTTTACACCGGCTCATCCTTCCTTTCCTGCCCTTAAGTATGGGTTTTCCCTGGGTTATTTTCCAGAATATCATTTCTCACCTTATACATGCTCTTGGAGGATCCCACTCTTGTCCATGGTTTTGTCATCTATATACAATTGGATTTCAAATATATAGCTCCAAATTCATTGTTTTACAGAATCTCAGACCTTTCACTCCAACTGTTTTTTTCACTCTCACTCTGCTCTACAATAAAGCTTAAGGTCAAAATGTCCCCAACTCTGTTCATTGTTGCCCCTGGAAACATGCTTCTCTTTTGTTATATAGTAATATAATCATTCATCTCCACATATGCTCAAAGGAGAAGCTTGAAAGCAACTGCAACTATTTATTTTTCTCACTGATAAGACTCAATTATTACCAAATCTTGGTTATGCTCCAAATATTTCTTTGATTTCTTTATTTTCTCCTCCCCCAACTTCTTTTACCACAAATCTAACAGTCATCATTTTGGCTTCAGATCTTCTATAAACTTCCTGAAATTTCATAAACTGTATTTAAATGTGTATGCTTTCTTGCTTTCTAATCTATTATGTTGAATTTCAAACTTATAACAATGCATAAAATGTGCAATATTTTGGCAAAGGATTTAGAGACATTATCAGATTCTAAAATGGGTCAGTGATCTTAAATAGGATAAGAACCACTTACCCAGAGTAATCCTATCTCCAAACTTCATTTTCACATAACCTTCAATAAAAAAGAATTTGAGTATATGCTCCAATATGTCTATTTATTCATAAAGTATGCATACACTACGTTTCATTGTACATCCAATATTACAAAAGCTTGATTTATTATTTTAAAAATACAGGGTACCTGGGTAGCTCAGTTGATTAAAGCCTCTGCCTTTAGCTCAGGTCATGATCCCAGGGTCCTGGGATAGAGCCCCACATCGGGCTGCTTGGCAGGGAGCCTGCTTCCTTCTCTCTCTGCCTGCCTCTCTGCCTACTTGTGAGCTCTGTCAAATTAAAAAATTAAAAAAATCTTTAAAAATATAAATAAAAATAAAACCTTAATAAGAGGTTCAGTTTTAATATTTTCTTTTCTCACACCAACGGACCAGGGTTGAACATACTAAAGTATAGACCGTAACCTTGATAAAACATTTAAATCCAATTATCCCACTCAGAGTTCTCTTTTTGCTACCTTCAGTGTTTGCTTGAACCATTGTCTACTCATGGTCTACAAGATAAATTAATACTCCTTATCATGGCATATAAAACTGCCCAAACTCTCTCTAAGCCAGCTTCCTACATTTACCCCCCTCCCATTTTCCCTTTGTCCTTTTTTCTTTTACCCATCCATTCACTAAATACACCAGGAACTTCCACCCAGCTATGAGTTTGCTTATGCTGCTCTCTCTGCTTAAAATTGTTTTTCTTGCCTTCCCAAAGGGGCCAGTGTATTAAGGTGTTCAAGGACAAAGCAGACCACAGAAACTCCAACCCAGCTTTACAAATTACTAGCTAGTGACCTTGGGGAAGTTTTTAACCTCTTGCAGCCTCGTTTATAAAATGGAGATAGAAGCATCACTTTATTAGTAGAATTAATTAGAACAGTGGTTGGAATAGAGTCATTAGCATATTAAAATATTAGGATATTAGAATTTGTACATTATAGCTATGTACATTACTAGTTAGCAGTTCTCTTTAAGGTGCAGTTAAATGTGCTTTCTTCTGAGAAGTCTCTGACTGCTCTAGCTGAGTTAGCATCCCTCATGCCCTCTAATCTTTCATGGGACTTGTTTTCACTTATGCCTTCTATTAGACTACACTTTACTTAGTTGTTATTTCATTAATTTCCTTCACTAATCTGTAAGTTTTTTGAGGGCAAAAACCATGTCTTGCTTATTATGTTTATGTTTTGGGATCCATCAGAGTGGACAGCAGAGAATTTATTACTTGCTTGCCATCACCAGCTGAGACTGCCATCCTGAGAGACACAAGAGGCACATGGCTTCCCCAACTCCACAGCTCTGCCTATGGTTATGTGTACTTCTCTGGGGTGTAATTAAGACTTAACTCAAGGAGACGTGTCAGAATTCTCTTGAGTGAAAGTTACCTAAAGACAACCCTGAGGTGATTTCAATTTATCAAAAGATGCTTATGCTTAATGAACTGTAAAAGAAGGGAAGGATGGAGGGAGGAAGGGAGGGAAGGAGGGTCAAGAAAGTAACAAAGAAAGGAGGGAGGAAGGAAGGAGGAAAGGAAAAAAGGAAGAAAGGAAGGAAAATGCTATTTGCATGAGAAGAAACTAAGATTCAGAGAAGTAATATAGCCAGGTTTGTAGAGAGCTGGAAAGAAATAATCAGGATTCAAACCAACACCTGACCACTAAACTAATGTTCATTTGATTACAGCACTCTGCCGCAGAAGTAAATGATCTCTGTTGATGAATCTTGGTGACTGTTGCCTTTCAGTAAGTTCTTACCTAAAGAAGAAAAAAAATTATGTTTCATGCTTCAATATATTTATATACATATTTCGAATCCTACAACAATGCTGTAAATTAGATATTACTATCTTCATTTAATAAATGAAAAGGCTGTAGCCTGCAGAAGTCAAGTTACTGCTCTAAAGTTAGACAACTGGAGGGTACAGGGCTGGGTTTGGGGTCCTCTGAGCCTAGTCATCACTTCCCCACACTCCTGCTGCCTCTAACCCTTCCTATTTAGTTGTTTGGCCTATTTGATATGGTTACCTGCTCTCTACTTGGACTGTTATAACAAAATACTACAGACAGGTGGCTTAAACAAAAGACATTTATTTCTCATAGTTCTGGAGTCTGGGAGGCCCAAGATCAAGGTGTTGACAGATTCCCACTATTGATGAGGGCAGGCTTCCTGGCTTGTAGACAACCACATGCTCATGACAGCATGGCTTTTCCTCCTCCTGCAAGTGAAGAGAGGTATAGTCTTTCTTCATCTTCTCATGAGGCCAGGAATCCTATCATGAAGGTCGCACTCTCATGATCTCATCTAAATCTATTTACCTCTCAAAGACCCCACCCCCAAATGCCATCACATCAGGGAACAGGGCTTTATAAATGAGTTAGGAGGGGAATGCACATTCATTCCATATCATTTGGTCTCTATCAACTTGTCAAACCTTGGCCAGCCAGGCTAACCATCTCCATGTTCCCAGCATTATCTCAAACCCAGGGAGCAGAAGTGATGTCAGTTATCAGCCCACAAGCACTTTTCATTGATTGTACATCTTCCTCCCCTTTGCCTACACCTGATATACTATGATGATTGCATACCTCTCTTAATTTGTATGTGGTTATGTATTTTACTGATTCTCATATCCAACAGATATACATCAAAGCTGGAAGTGCACTTAAAGAACAGGTAAATCAGCACTTTCGTTTCTACAGAAGAGGAGGCTGAAGCTCAGGGAGATAAAAGAATCTACTTGACAGCTGAGTTGATTTATTCCACATCATGCCTTACCAAATGAAATAATTTCATTTTTGGATGTTTTTATTATTTATTAAGCTCATAAAATAAGCTTAATGAAGACAAAACTCTTTCTCTCTTGTCTTCTCTGTGAGAATGACAACAAGCACTTTGGTCATTGTTATACCCAATAGTTTACATCAAATATTAATTTTTTAAGATGTACCCTCAATTTAAAGTCAACTTTTTTGGAAAGTAGAAACACTATGTTAAATATAGACATATATTTGAGCCCAGCAATAACAAACACAAGTTCATATAAGCAAATAGGACTATTTTCTTTTCATGTTCAAAAGCTTGTGTCTAAACCTTCTTCACATTCAGAGATTAAAGTCTCTTAATACTTTTTGCCTTTCAGTGAGTATGTGGAGCATCAGACCTATAATCATAATCTTGATGTCTTAATTACTTTTGATCAACAATGTAATTCCATAATGTACAAAGAATTCTAGAATTTATTCTCTATATTTTTTTTCTTTAAAGATTTTATTCATTTACCTGACAGACAGAGATCACAAGTAGGCAGAGAGGCAGGCAGAGAGAGAGGAAGAAGCAGGCTCTCCGCAGAGCAGAGAGCCTGATGCGGGGCTTGATCCCATGACCCTGGGACCACGACCTGAGCGGAAGGCAGCAGCCTTAACCCACTGAGCCACTCAGGCGCCCCTTCTCTATGTTTTTTATATTTATATTTTTCTTTTCTAGCTCCCCAAGTTCATTCAGAAACACCTGACAGATTGTTAATATTTTGAATCTCATGTCATCCTCCCCTAGTTTTGTTTGTTTGTATTTTGGGGGTTTTTTGTTTGTTTGTTTTTTGTTTTTTGTTTTGGCATGTCCCACAGGTCATGCAAGACTAAGAGACTTGACAGTTCCTCCATGGCTCTTCAGTATACATATAGTAACTTGCTCTAAGATACTGCCACAGAGGGCTATCTTTTCATTAAACATTTTTGAATGTGTGGATAGAGGCAAAAATAATCAAGCTGTAACTCCTAATTTAACTTCTTTCTCTATCAGATCAGGTTGAAGTACATCTGTTAGCATAAGCTCATATAACACTGATGGGTCTTATTAAATTGCACTGTGCTCTCTGCTTTACATACCATATACCTCAGGTAAGATTATAATAAAGATTTTATTAATACCTATAAGGAAACCTAAAGGTAAGCTAATTGCTAAAGCCCTAAAGAATCCAAATGCCAGTTAATGACACTAATGAAAAGTCATACATCCTCACCAAGTATACTTATCTTCATTCTTTCACTCTGAATAAGTGTACTAAAATAATGGCATATCTTGGGTTCTTGTAGCATCAATATCCCCCAGCATACACACACACAAAATGTAGAACAAATACATGTTTAAAGAAGGAGAGAAGAAAAGAAAAAGAAATGAAGTCAGGAGTAAAATTTGTTTAAGTTCTCATGTTTATTTTATTGAAAATTATCATTGCCCATAATTGATTACCCCTAAGGTTTCTGGTGTTTGTATGTTTCCAAATCATAAGACTTACAGAAAGTCCACACATTTCAGTATGATCTGAATAAAGAATATAAGAACAGTGTGAGGCAGAGTGAGACATGTGAACAGGCAAAAGACCAGGAAAATGTGATGGTGGACTCATGGGGCATAACAGTACCCATGCCATCTTTCAAAAAGTTTGGCTTAAATCAAGTTGTTTTGGAAATGCATTCCTTACTTATTTGTCTTCAGTTATTAACTGCCCCACGTGAACACTATCAGGCCATCGGTGACTTCTAAAGCTTTAATTTCAGATGAGCAAGCAAAGAGAAATTATTTCAGTGTCACCCAATTTCGAAATGGAAGGTGGTTTCCCAGATCTTGCATACAAGCACAAGAGTGCCTTCTGTGAACTGGTATCAGACTAGGGCTAACAAAAGATGCAAAATGCTGCACAACATAGATCGTATAAGCAGAGATTGTCATGGTTTTTAAGTGCATATTATTAAAATCGTATTCCCCTCTGGAAAGGATTTAAAGTTCAGTGGCATATTTCCTCTCTTTACATCATTTTGGGGCAGAAATCATCTCTAAGTAACCAGCCAATCTGCCAGGATAAAAGTAAAAAAAAAATACCTAAAATCCAAAAATAAAAATATAGCAAATATTATAAATTAAGTGGAAGGAAGCTATTAGGAAGGGACTCGGAAGGCTGTAGCCAGGCTGTGGCAGTAAGAAGACAAATACACCAGCCTCTGTCATTTTGACATCAATTGACTAATTTGCTCCAGGTTTTCTTGAGGTTTCTTTTAGTGTATTTATAACCACGAAAGCATTTATTTTGGTCCCAAGATAAAAAGCCTTTTACGCAATGGTGCATATTTCTAAGGTAACAATGTTTCCATTGTCAAAACTGCCATCAAGGGGGGTGGGGAGGGAATACTACCTACCCCATTTATTTTTTGGGCATCAGCTTTACCAAAGTACTGGTTTGGAACTTAACCTAATTTCTATTGAACAGTTGCTAGTTGAAAGAAGGAAAAAATGCTTCTCAAATGATTTCATCTTTCCTGATATCATGAAGAAGGAAAATATTTTAGACACCAATGTCCTAGGACATTCTATTCTCTAACCTGGTACCCAGAACTCATGCATGCTGGATTAGACACAAGGGAAGAGGCAGATGTCCAAAAGATAAATTAATCCAGATGTTTTTCCTGCTTTTTATTAATGCTGCACTCCAGCTGTTCCATCTTCATACTGGTTAAGTCCCAATCAACACACAGGATGAAAAAGCAGAAGGTAGAGAGGTGTTCCAGAACACTAAAGGGCCAAAATGATATTCCCTACAAAATTGAAGATAACACCCAAAAACTGGGGCCAGAATTTTCTACATATTGACAGCTGTCAGGAGGAAGCAGTTGCTGAGACTTATCCTTCTATTGGAAAACAAGACAACAGTCTCATGACTTGATGGGCCAATGGGCATATCTCCAATTGTCCTCAATTAAGACTGTCCCCAAGAAAATACCAAAAGAGAGATAGAGTGCAAATATGTGGGGTTTTGTTTAAGCCTTTCTCACACACAAATGAAATAGACCACAAGAATGAACACAGTTTAACAATAGCAAAACAAATTAAAAGTAGTACCAGCCTTCACTTTGCTAGAAGCTACATGCGGCTCAATGATGACAAGTAAGATGTTCATTCTTAGTCTAAAAAATGTTTCCCTGGGACAGCTGTAGGGCATGGCTCCGTGGTCTGAACATCTGGTTTGATGTACCTAGACTCCTTGGAGCCATGGGCTGGAATCCTGGTGTGATTCAGTTAACTCTTTATCTTTAGCAGAACTAAACAGAATTCCCAACTCTTTACTGTGTGGTTCTCTGGAAGTTTGGGGAAAGATGTACCCACCCTGGCTCTGCTTAGAGATAAAAGAATTCAAAGAATTAAACTTGACACTTTAGCCCCAAGTTACTTGCTTTCTATTGTTTACTGTCACTGAAATACCATCTTTGTTGTTTATGTAGGGCCTTTCATTTAAGAATTTCAAAGTACTCTCTGACATGGTCTGATGGCAGAAATGAGCAATGTTCATGTTTTAAGGACAAGAAGAATGAGACATGAGAATCCCACAATATGTCAAAGAAAAGGCAATAATGAAATCTTGTCCTCGCACTGGAGTGCACAGTCATTTTATATGAGAGTTTTCCAGGGGGAGGATGAAGGCCGGGTGAGTGTGCATCTTGAACCATAAATAAAGAATTTAGTCCAAATGAAATGATACCTGTAAAATGACTGACCAATCTGAAACAAAAGAAATTTAATAACTTCTTTGAACCCTAGTTTTTAATCTTCAAACAATGGAATTAATGCCCACCTGAGTCATGCAAGGAGAATGTGCATAATATATAATGGGCAATGCAGAAATGCCACTCTTTCTTTCCCTCTGACTCACAAGGATAGCACTATAAAGTAGCCTTTAAGAACTTTCTATTCCCACGACAAGAGATATAGAAGAGAATACTTTTTAAGAGTCTGATGTCTGATCCAAATAATTTGGAAATGGCAAGCCAGCAGAACTTCCTTCACTTGTGTTACTGTCTTTAACACAGCACACCCTCTACCCACTTACCCATTCCTGTACAATTCAATACACATTGAAGTACTTGTTATGTGGTAAGTGCTAGGGATACCAAAAGCAAGAAGTCAGACCTTCACAAGTGGTTTAAGGGTCTAGTGGAAAGAGAAAGGCATATATACAGATAGTTACAATGCAAGAGGATGAATGACACAATAAATCATTTCAACAACTATCTAAAGACAGCCAGAGTGTGATGTAATTCCTTCCATTTTCCAGAGTATTGTGTCCATATCAATTGTTTAGGAAGATTTTCCTTTTCTGTGATCAGGTGTTAATAAATGATAACCATTAGCATAATCTTTCCTACCTGCTACACAGTCATCCTCAACCACAGAAGGTTGCTAGAAAGATTAAGTACGTTATTTTTTATAAAACACATAGTAGTTGCTTGCACATACAAAGCATTCATTAGTGTCGTTGCTATTGTTGTAATTCTCATGATATCATAATCAGACCATCATGTCATTATTAAGTATAGGAAAGGTTTATATCTCAATAATCCTAAAAATGGAGCAAGGACACTGGAGGTGAGGATGGGGGCCAGGTGTAGTGCCATATGTAAAATCAGAGAGTCCTTAGCCCATAGAGGCTTGATTTACTCAACTTCCATCCTAGGCCAAAGAGCACAAGATTATGAAGTAGAGCTGTTCTAACAGGTAAATTCAAGTCACCCTAAAAGCATTCCAAAGGAGTTCCTAACAAGTGCCTCCCTACTACGTCCATTACAGGTTCTTGAAATTCCTTTAGCAGGAAACACCTTGAATGTCCTTGAAGAAACCAAACATTTCCCTAAATCAGTGGTCTTTAGCTAGGAGGATATTTTGCTTCCTCTCCCCAGGAGACCTTTGTAATGTCCGGAGATATTCTGAAATGTCACAACAGGGTAAGAAGCCATGGGGAGCATGGAAGTGCTGCTGGTGTCTGGTAGGTAAAGGTCAGCGATGGAGCTTAAATATCCTACTATGCACAGGAGAGACTCCATAACATGCTTTTCAGGTCCAAAATGTCAGCAGAGCCAAAGCTGAGAAATTTTGCCTTAGAGAAATACATACTTATTTAGATCTACTTAGGTTATATTCCCATTCATTATCCTTTTTACTTAATTTCAAACTATGATGTGAATAAGTGAGCTCTATCTTCTTTAAACAAGGTTAAACAAGGCAAAGAGAGCTAGAGAAAGGGTAATGAGCCAAGGACATTTATTCTGTAAAGAAGCAGAAGAAAGTAATCTAAGAGATGGGAAATTTTTTTTATTCCATATTTTTTTAACCCGAGGACTATCTTGATGCCTTTCCTTGCTACATTTTTTTAATATAGTGTGAATGCACACTTATAAGGTGCTCCATAAATTCCCACTGTATGAATAATTTCAGTTGTAAATCTAGATTGCATTTTGCCATGCCCTTAAAGAAAATCAAACTAGATTTCTGAAGATTCAAGAATTTAGGGAGTGAGTTAACAGAATTTATTGAAAACCTATTCCATGTCAGTCAAGGTTCTAGATGTTTGAGATATACCAGTGAACAAAGCATCCTTGGGGGCTCATATTCAATGAAATTCTAAGTGAAGTTCAATAAATTCTTGAACTGGAATGCCTCTACATTATGGCATTATAGTTTTCCAACCTATTTATCTCTATCAATTCAAAAAGAGAAATTAGTTTTAAGAGAAATTTTACCTACATGAGAAATCAATCTACTTCCAAAGCAACAAAGCAAAATAGATTGCAGTAGAATTCCAACCTTTGGTAGATTACTGTTTAAGAAATTAAGGCTTGGAGTGTGTAAGAAACCAGTTGAAGAAGACAACCAAGTCTGAGTACATTTCTCTGGTCCAGGTAAAAATGGAGAGGAAGGACTGAAAGATCTATTTATTTTATGAATCACTGTGTTTTAGGAAGAAGCTTTCCACAACAAAACAACTGATGGCCTTTGAAATTGCCTGAATGATTGTGTGAATAGTAAAATTCGTTTAGTTTGGGTCTGCATTACACCTGAAAGCAGGGCTATTTACCCTGAATTCTCCCTGATTAGTTTCAGTGATAGCATTTAATCACTCTCCCAATTGTCCCGGTCTGAGAAGACTAAAAACAGCTTGGATTTGTCCTATTACTGCACTCTACAAGCCTAGAAATTGTGCTGGCTCATAAATGGTTACCTGTTTGATGGCTCTGCTGAAGATGTGCCCCCCTACAGGTAGCAAATCTCTGGGAAGTTTCCTGGGTCCTCCTTTCCCTATATTTTTTTCTTATAGGTTTTTGCTTATTCAAGTACTACTTTGAATAATGAAGTTATTTTCATGTCTCCTAGACTCTACATCACTTACAGAAAAACACTGTATTCAAAACATCGTTTCTAGGCAGCATCTAGCATAATAATATCTAGCTTCCAAAAGTTTTAGGTGAATAAAATTAATAATGGATTCATAAGTACTTGGATGGACTGAAGGGATGGCAGCTCAGGAAATCTTGAGAACCCCAGGAAAATAGAGAAAGGTATTAGTGAGCTTTTTCAGACAATTACTTTAGGAAGAAACCTAAGGAAAACAACCCTAGACTCCTACCTCACCTTTTCCTATTAAACATTAATTAGAATTAAGACCATTTTCTTTCTTCTGCTTCTAAAAGCTAAATCCTTAATATATTTATAAATACATATTTATTTGTTGAACTCATAAGATGCATGTAATTCCATGAAAAGAAGCAAAAAGGATTTATACTGGAACCTGATAAGACCCTTACAGCTGAGGTATATGGCATCTCTGCTTCTTTTTGCTGGCTTTCCAAAGAGCTGTCACTAATGAGTAGCTCTAGTGACCCCTGAAGCCACACCACCAGCAAGCCTTTAAATTTCTTTGGTTCCAGAACTTGTTCTGAGACACAACTTGAGCAAAGAATACCACATATATATAATAACATTATACAAGACAATTTCTGTCTTACAGTTCACCTCTGTACTTATTATATTTATCTGCAAACTAAATAAACAGAATAGTGAGGCCAGTGCTGAAGACTGCTAATGAAGCAAGTTACTAGTTTCTGTTTCATCTTCAGGCCTGTCCACCAATGCAGAGCATTTATCAGGTGTGTCCAGTTTAAATTCCATGACATCCTCAAGCAAGAAATCAGAGTGTGCTATGTGGTTTAAGACCTGAGACGAGGAATCCACAAAGTTAAAACAAATCAATTGCCTGTATTTATTTTTTTTTAAGATTTTATTTATTTATTTATTTGAGGAGGGGAGGGGAAGAGGGAGAGAGAATCTTAAGCAGACTCTGCACTGAGCATGGAGCCTCAGTGCAGGCCCCAACTCAGGCCCAATCCCTTGACCCTGAGTTCATGACTTGACCTGAAACCAAGAGTTGGATCTTTAACTAACTGAGTCACCCAGGTGCCCTGCCTGTACTTTTTATTAAGATTTAATATATGGCTCTGAGAGGTCAAGTCCAAATCTTTCTTTAGGGAAGTCCAAGACTTAACTTCTACCAAGTATAACTATGATGGTCAGAGGTCTCCAATGAGCAAAGTAGTCTGAAGGAAAAAGTAGATTGAGCAGTTAGATCTTGAAATGAGAATTATCAGTAGGTTAAAGAAAGTTGGAGGAGTAATTTAAAATATTGGATGAGGATAGGGGTTGAATTTTTTTTTTTCAGTTTTGTGATTTAAGGAGTGATTTTTTGGATGGCAAGCATCACCAAGTGATCATGAAATCGACCAACCAGCATTTTCTAATGGAATAAACTTTTAAATTTCTAATAGAATAACTTTGGAAAACAGTATGCATGCCTGTAGTTATTACAGTTACAATATAAAATGTGTTTCTATAAAACATTTGAAGCCCATTGGTCTATAGGAATGTTTACTCTGTGTTTTATAAAGTGTGAGAGGCTTAAAACTTATCTTAAACAGTTTTTGGAACAAATGAACATTATCATCACCTGGTCTGAATGAGTTCAGCACTTCCTCCTTCCAAAGGAGTCAACCAGTAGATGACCAGGTTCGCTATTCTGCAGAACTGGGATTGCTATAGGCAAAGAGTGCTGCCATGTGGCCTTAGAAAGAACTGTATCTTAAATTTCTTGAGCCTCAGTTTTCTTCATCTATAAAACTGGGAATATGATCACCTACTTTATAGAACATCAGATAACTAATGATAAATAAAAGCATTTAATATAGTTCCTGATAGTAAGAGATAAATAAGTGTTTCCTTTCCTTCCAGCTTTTGTTCAGGAAAAAAGATACCTTCTTCTATTCCCTGTTCTCCTATAAAAAACAGGGTCACCTTTCACATACTTCCCAGAGTTGGGACGTTGTGACATTGTCAAGTGCTTTTCTGCTGTCAAGTTAATGAAGGATTACACCCGCCCTCTCTCCCTGGTCAGCACAGACTGCTTACAGAAAAATCAAAAAATATCCAAGAGCACTAGCAAGAATCATCTCTGTATAAAAGCAATTTTCTCCAGCTTTATGAGTGAGGGCAGCTGTAAATCACTCAGCCCATTTGCATTTATACTGCTTTAAAAAGGGGGGTGGAGATGGAGTGGTGGGAGGGATATCTACCCACTGAGAAATGTTACCCTAGGACAGAAGAGAAAATGTTTCCAAGATCACCTCCCTGTTTTGCCAGTGACAGGCTATTTGCCCCAGAGGGGCAAGAAGAAGTTACATCAAACTCTGTCTCATGGAGTAAACCTCAAAACTGGAATACCTATTCTTGGAATTATTAGCTCCATTTGGTTTTTCTTTGCAAATGGAGAAAAAAAAGTTTACTTAAGATAGCTTAATTGTTTTGTAATGCCTGATACATAAAAAGAAATAGAACACTCACAGTGTTACTGATGGATCTCTTGGCTTGTACCATCTCAATGACATTTACTCTATCCCTGAGCAATTTTAGATAAGCTAAGCCAGCAGCTGGGGAGACCCCAGCTGTAACTAAGCCTGATGTCCTTGCTTCATCTAAGAGAAAGCCCATGGGGCTGAATCCAAGCATCCAAATAGAGAGAAAATATTTTCCACTAGCAAGGACAGATAATCTGAGCTATGTTCAACCCAGTCTCTGTGGAATTCTTACTTGAAATTTCTCACTTGGAAGTAAACTGAGGTCACTTGAAGAATGTCATAGAAAATTTATTGAGAAGAGTCTTCCATTTTCAGTGATTATTGTACTCTAGAAATAAATGCATGTGGCCTGTAGAAAGAGCAAAGGAGGCCTGTGTCAGTGGTCAGTCTTACGTTACCACTGTAACTGGTGCTCCAGTCGGGAATACTTCCCAAATAGTAGAATTTATATGTGGAAAACACAGAAAATCACCAGATAAATACAAAATAAAATCATATTTTAAGTTTAGGTCAAGAGAAGGAACAATGGTTTGGAAAAGTAGGTAGAATACAATGTTAGACCTCTTCATATTCCCAGACTCAACTTCTGCATATAGGGGAAAAGGACCATCATAGCCATTTCACCATATCTTTGTGAAGGTTAATAGTCAACTGCTAGTCTAGACCTCTCTTCCCTCTAAATCAAGTTCCTCAAATAAACATTCTATAGCTGTCATGTTCACTATCTTCTTTGAACCACCAATTATTTCTTGGTAGCCAAATTCAATTCAAATCTATCTATCCTCTATCATCTATCCATCTATCTCTCTTTATAGGTTTAAAGCTTTCTCACTCTTTTTTTGATCTCTTGGACTCCTTTTTGTGCTTCTCTTTGATCCTGGCTTCTTATTTATATAATTTTGGCTTACTATTATTATTATTTTAAAGATTTTATTTATTTATTTGTTAGAGAGAGAGAGAGTACAAACAGGAGGAGGGGCAGGTAGAAGGGAAGCAGGTTCCTCGCTGAGCAAGGAGCCCAATGCTGGACACTATCTCAGGATCTTGGGATCATGACCTGAGCTGAAGGCAGATGCTTAACTGACTGAGCCCTCTAGGCATCCTATTGGCTTGTTATTATAAGATCTAACTGATTCTACAAATTTCCTCAAGTGTAAAATGATATCATAAAATATTACATTTATGGTTTTTCTTCCACTTCCTGAACCACTCCATTTGTTTTCTTCCTTAGCTATATCCTTATTTTCAATATATTTCTCTTCTTCATGCTTCATATCCGAAGACAAAACTAATGAAAATTAGTGGGCTAAAATTTCTCCAAATGCCATTTCCTCCATCTGGAATGTCCCCTTCTTTCTCCATTGACTTGGAGACTGGAATTCAAACTTGTTCCTCACCACTCGGTGCAAAGACTGTGACATTTAAAAGCTATAAACAGGAAAATTTGATTCTTTCGCCATGTGAGGGAAAAATAAAGATATTTTTAGATATATAAAAACTCAAAAGAACATTATCTAAATACATTTCTGGGAAAAATCCTTGAAGAAGTATACCAAACAAGCAAAATTGAATCTGAGCAATACTCCAAGAAGAGAGAAAACATGCCATAGCAGAAAGAGTGATAAGTTAAAAACAGGCAAAACTTATAGTCTAAACAAATGTTGATAATATCTGCAAAGCTAACTGCTCTTATTAGAAAAAATATATATAACAAATAGAAGTGGGGCATATAAAACACAGTTAATAATAATAATAATGATAAATAGCAACCTGAAGCTTAAATTTCAGATTATTTCAGCAAAACCCATATTTAAAAAAAAAAAAAAGAGTGGGCAATAAGCAAAGAAAGGAAGTTAAAACAAGCTAAGATCGTATCTTGTTCAAAAGAGAAGAGCTATGAATACTAAAATTCTTAACTTTGATAGATAATTTAAATGGATCTATTAACATTTAAGTATAACTAGTACTAGAATATAATATACGAGCTATATAGTTCCTAAACCACTTAAGGAACAAAGAAGAAACAGAAAATGTATTTAACTTACTAATAATAAAATGGTGATGGGAGAGGACATTAAATTCAAAAATTTCAATATATAGAAGAAAAATGAAGTAAAATAATATGCCCTGAAAAGGACTAAGAACGGGGCGCCTGGGTGGCTCAGTGGGTTAAGCTTCTGCCTTCGGCTCAGGTCATGATCTCAGGGTCCTGGAATCGAGCCCCGCATTGGGCTTTCTGCTCAGCGGTGAGCCTGCTTCCCCTCTCTCACTTTGCCTACTTGTGAACTCTCTCTCTCTCTGTCGAATAAAAAAATAAATTAAATCTTTAAAAAGAAAAAGAAAGAAAAGGGCCAAGAAGATCAGAAGTTAAAATAAATATGATTAAGTTTAATTTATCTATTAAAAATAAAGAATATTACATTAGGTAAACTAGTTCATTATTTCCAGAGGAAATACATAAAACAGAATGACACAGAAAAGTTAAAAATAAAATGGGGGGAAAATATATCATTGAAATTAAATAAAAAGATATTTTGAAAGGCATTATCAACACTAGCTTAATATTCAGCTCAAAGAATAGGTAATCTTTCTTTATACAAATGGCCAGCAAATTTGAAAATATTCTCAGCCTCTCATGTTTAAGAAATTTTAAATAAAGTGACAGAGATGCAGTTTTCCATATATCAGACTGGCAAGATGTGATTGAGGCTATTCAGTGTTTGATAATAGGGAAACAGGTCTACTCAAACATTGTTCTGGTGACTATAAACTGAAACAAAATTTGCAATTTGAAAGTAGCTTCAAATATTTTTATGCACACTTCGATCTAGCAGATTTAATTCTATGAATTCATCCTGCAGATAAAATTATGCAATGGCACAAAGATACATATGCAAGGATATTCCTTGCTGCATTTTTATAAGAGCAAAAATCTCTAAAAAAATTCATGTTAATTAATAGTGGGCAAAAAGATACATTTTCGTATATCTCTACAATAAGATCTTAGAATATCACTTAGAATAGATTAGGGGTGCCTGGGTGGCTCAGTTGATTAGGCATCTGCCTTTGGCTCAGGTCATGATCCCAGGGTGCTGGGATGGAGTCCCATGTTGGGTTCCCTGCTCAGCAGAGTCTGCTTTTCTCTATGCCCCTTCCCCTCGCCACCCCACTTGTACTCTCTCTCTCACAAAAATAAATAAAATCTTAAAGAAAACAAAAGACTAGATTAGGGATGCCTGGGTGGCTCACTCAGTTAAGCACCTAATTCTTGGTTTTGACTCACATCATGATCTCAGGTTTCTGAGATGGAGCCCAGGGTGGGACTCTGCCCTCAGTGCAAAATCTGCTTGCCTCTCTGCTCACTCTCACTCTCTCTCTCTCTCTCTCTCTCTCTGGAATAAAGAAAGAAAATCTTTAAACAAACAAAAATAGATTATATCTGTGTGTACTGATATTAAAAAAAGTCTAACATATATAGAGTGAAAAACAATTAAATTTATAACAATACATGTATACTGTAATTCCATTTGCAACTTTAAGAATACAGATTTCATGCATTGCACCATTGTAAATATCTTCATTAATTAGGGAATCATATATAGTCATGTCTGATTTATTTCTATTATCATCATACCTCAGTGTAAAAAAGTAAAAAATCCAGTATGTTCCTAGAAATCATCTCACCTTCCTAACTTTAAATTATGTAACAAACCCTGGGGTGGGGAAAGAGGCTGGTCTTCCTCAAGCCCACTTCCAAATAAGAGGCATAGTAAGAGCACTGGAAAGGCTGATCAATTCACCAGCACTGTCCCTTTTGTCCCTGTCCTGGAACATTGCTTTTGGACATCAACCCCTTCAGAGTCTGGTGACCACTGTTCCATGGCTGTATTTGTACCCTCACTGATTCAGATGTCTCAAGGCTGCATTGCAGCTGCCTTGTTTCTAAGCTTGCCAATCTGTTAGTACCCACTCACATGCTCACCTCTCACCCCCAAATCACAGCACTTCATTAGAGTGGTAGGTCTTGAAGAGGGCTTCAGGCCCAGCCACAATTGATTTGGGAAAGAGCTCCCCACCCCTTTGCCATTCCAGGCCACGCTATGGAGATCTAGTAGCCAATCCAGGGCACCACCTTGCCCACCCTTCCACCTGCACCCACCCCACCCAGCCAAAAATCCACCTCCTTACTGGTGAGCATCCTCTAAGGTTCTTGGTGTCTCTTGATTCTAGTACATTGGAGTGGCACAATCTCAAGTTATCAGAGAGCTATCTATCTATTAGTTGTCTATCTATCTACTTATCTATTTCCTAACTCCATTCAGTTTGTTCGTTGATTTATTACTGTGACAATTCCATATTATTTTCATTATTATAGTATTATACTATGCTACCATTTGATAGCATATATGCATTCATATTTGGATGTTGTTTTCAAATATACTTACTGTTCTGTCCATCTTGTCTTTTTGTTGAACTTGATGTTCCACTGACTTTTCAAAACAATTTTTCAATAATTGATATCTGTACAGCATTAAGTCATTCTATCCAAGAACATGGTAGACTCTCTGTCTTCACTTTGTCTTTTAGTACAGTTTTACTGTTGTCTTCATTTAGTTCTGTACTTTTCCCATTAAGTAAGTGCTTTATGGAGGGGTCAAGATGGCGGAGAAGTAGCAGGCTGAGACGACATGAGGCAGCAGGAGATCAGTTAGATAGCTTATCAAACCATTCCTAACACCTACAAATCCAAAAGGAGATCGAAGAGAAGAAGAGCAACAATTCTATAAACAGAAAATCAACCACTTTCTGAAAGGTAGGAACAGTGGAGAAGTAAATCCAAAGTGATGGGAAGATAGACCATGGCGGGAGGGGCCGGCTCCCAGCAAGCGGCAACAACGGAGCACAAAATCAGGACTTTTAAAAGTCTGCTCCATGGAGGGACATTGCTCCAGAGGTTAAACTGGGGTGAAGACCTCGCAGGGACAGCGTGGACTCAGTTCCCACGGGGACACAGAAGGATCCAGGGTGTCTGAGTGTCGCAGAGCTCACAGGTATTAGAGGGGGGGAAGCTGGCTGTGGAGACAGAACCGAGGAGTGAGCTCTCAACTCGGGGTTACCTTGAACCATAATCCATGACACGGGCTGGTGCTCTGTACGTGGGGTCCCCCAAGATCCGGGGAGACTCCTATCTGGGAGAGCCGAGGGATCTGTGGGGTTCAGAGACTCCAGGTGGGACTCTGTGCAGAGAGAGAGAGACGCTTGGTCACAGGCTGGGTGACCTCGGAGCACAGCCAGAGGCCAGTGAGATGGGAGTGATTGCGTGCGATTTTCTCCAAGAGCGGCTGGAGGCTGGAGAGACGGGAGTGATTAAGCGCTTTTCTCTGAAGGTGCATTGAAGACTGGGGACCCAAGCTCTCGGATCCTCCGAGCCGGGGAGATTGGGAGGCCGCCATTTTCATTCCCGTCCTCTGGAACTCTACGGAAAGCGTTCAAGGAACAAAAACTCCCGAAAGCAAACCCTAGTGGATTACTTAGCCCGGCCCCTGGTAAGGGTGGTGCAATTCCGCCTGGGGCAGAGACACTTGAAAATCACTACAACAGGCCCCTCCCCCAGAAGATCAAGAAGAAATCCAGCCAAGACCAAGTTCACTTACCAAGGAGAACAGTGGAATTCCAGAGGAGGAGAAAGCAAAGCAAGAATTCTTGGCTTTCTCCCCATGAATCCTTAGTCTTGCAAAGTTAATTAATTTTTTTTATTTTTTTCTCTTCTGCTAAATTTTTTTAACTTTTACCCTTTCCTTTTTTAACATTTTTAACTAGTTTCTCTTAACAACTTTCTTTAAAAAAATCTTTTTTGAACCTTTATTATTATAGTCATATTTTATCCTTCACTGTATCTAACTTTATATTTTGTATACACGTAGGATTTTTTTTTCTTCTAAAAAAATTTGGGGTACAACTTCTTCTAATAGATCAAAATATACCCCAAATCTAGTACCAGGCTTGATCTAGTCTCCAGCCCAAGCAAGTTCTCTCCGCTTTCTTTTTTTTTTATTCTTCCTACCAATTTACCTTAACAACTCCTTTGTTAGAAAAAAAAATTTTTTTCATCTTTATAGTCATATTTCATCACTTCATTGTGTTTACCCTTATATATGTTTTTCATTCTTTAAAATTTTGGGAGGTAGTTTCTTCTAACAGACCAAAATACTCCCAAAATTAAGTGGGTGACCTTGTTCTAGTCACCAGTCTAATATATATATATATATATTTGTTATTTTTTTCTTTATTTGTGTTCTCATTTTTTTAATTTTTTTTCTCTTTTCTGAAATTCTTTTTACCCCCTTTCTCCCCCCCCCCCACATGATTTGGGGTCTCTTCTGATTTGGTTAAAGCACGTCTTCCTGGGGTCTTTGCCACCCTTTTAGTATTACATTTGCTCCTTCATATATTCTTATCTGGACAAAATGACAAGGCAGAAAAACTCGCCACAAAAAAAAGGACAGGAGGCAGTACCAAAGGCTAGGGACCTAATCAATACAGACATTGGTAATATGTCAGATCTGGAATTCAGGATGATGATTCTCAAGGTTCTAGCCAGGCTCAAAAAAGGCATGGAATATATTAGAGAAACCCTGTCTGGAGAAATAAAGCCCTTTCTGGAGAAATAAAAGAACTAAAATCTAACCAAGTTGAAATCAAAAAAGCTATTAATGAGGTACAATAAAAAATGGAGGCTCTTACTGCTAGGATAAATGAGGCAGAAGAAAGAATTAGTGACTTATAGAAGACCAAATGACAGAGAATAAAGAAGCTGAGCAAAAGAGAGAAAACAACTACTGGACCACAAGGGAAGAATTTGAGAGATAAGTGATACCATAAGATGAAACAACATTAGAATAATTCGGATTCCAGAAGAAGAAGAAAGAGAGAGGGGAGCAGAAGGTATATTGGAGAGAAATATTGTAGAGAATTTCCCTAATATAGCAAAGGAAACAAGCATCAAAATCCAGGAGGTGCAGAGAATCCACCTCAAAATCAATAGGATTAGGTCCACACCCTGTCATCTAATAGTAAAATTTACAAGTCTTAGCGACAAAGAGAAAATCCTGAAAGCAGCCCGGGAGAAGAAGTCTGTAACATACAATGGTAAAATATTAGATTGGCAGCAGACGTATCCACAGAGACCTGGCAGGCCAGAAAGAACTGGCATGATGTATTCAGAGCACTAAACGAGAAAAACATGCAGCCAAGAAGACTATATCCAGCTAGGTTATCATTGAAAATAGAAGGAGAGATAAAAAGCTTCCACGACAAAAAAAAACTGAAAGAATTTGCAAACACCAAACCAGCTCTACAGGAAATAATGAAAGGGGTGTCTAAGCAAAGAGAGACCCTAAAGTAGTAGGTTAGAAAGGAACAGAGACAATATACAATAACAATCACCTTACAGGCAATACAATGGCACTAAATTCATATCTCTCAACAGTTACCCTGAATGTAAATGGGCTAAATGCCCCAAGAAAAGACACAGGGTTTCAGAATGGATGAAAAAACAAAACCCATCCATATGCTGCCTACAAGAAACTCATTTTAGGCCCAAAGACACCTCCAGATTGAAAGTGAGGGGGTGGAAAACAATTTACCATGCTAATGGACATCAGAAGAAAGCTGGGGTGGCAATCCTTATATCAGATCAATTAGATTTTAAGCCAAAGACTATAATAAGAGATGAGGAAGGACACTATATCATACTCAAAGGGTCTGTCCAACAAGAAGATCTAACAATTTTAAATATCTATGCCCCTAACGTGGGAGCAGCCAACTATATAAACCAATTAATAACAAAATCAAAGAAACACACTGACAAGAATACAATAATAGTTGGAGACTTTAGCACACCCCTCACTGAAATGGACAGATCATCCAAGCAAAAGATCAACAAGGAAATAAAGGTCTTAAATGACACACTGGACCAGATGGACATCACAGATATATGCAGAAGATTCTGTCCCAAAGCAAAAGAATAGACATTCTTCTCTAGTGCCCATGGAACATTCTCCAGAATAGATCACATCCTGGGTCATAAATCAGGTCTCAACAGGTATCAAAAGATTGGGATCATTCCCTGCATATTTTCAGACCACAATGCTCTGAAGCTAGAACTCAATCACAAGAGGAAATGTGGAAAGAGCCCAAATACATGGAGACTCAACAGCATCCTTCTAAGGAATGAATGGGTCAACAAGGAAATTAAAGAATTGAAAAAAATCATGGAAACAAATGATAATGAAAATGATAATGTCCCAAAATCTGTGGGACACAGCAAAGGCAGTCCTGAGAGGAAAATATATAGTGCTACAAGCCTATCTCAAGAAACAGGAAAGGTCTCGAATACACAACCTAACCCTATACCTAAAGGAGCTCAAGAAAGAACAACAAAGAAAGCCTAAACCCAGCAGGAGAAGAGAAATAATAAAGATCAAAGCAGAAATCAATGAAATAGAAACGAAAAAAACAATAGAACAAATCAATGAAACTAGGAGCTGGTTCTTTGAAAGAATTAATAAGATTGATAAACTCCTGGCCAGACTTATCCAAAAGAAAAGAGAAAGGACCCAAATAAATAAAATCATGAATGAAAGAGGAGAGATCACAACCGACACCAAAGAAATACAAACAATCATAAGAACATATTATGAGCAACTCTATGCCAACAAATTTGACAATCTGGAAGAAATGGATGCTTTCCTAAATATAAACTGCCAAAACTGAACCAGGAAGAAATAGAAAACCTGAATAGGCCCATAACCAGTAAGGATATTGAAACAGTCGTCAAAAATCTCCCAACAAACAAAAGCCGAGGGCCAGATGGCTTTCCAGGGGAAATCTACCAAACATTTAAAGAAGAAGTAATTCCTATTCTCCTGAAACTGTTCCAAAAAATAGAAATGGAAGGAAAACTTCCGAACTTGTTTTATGAGGCCAGCATCACCTTGATCCCCAAACCAGATAAGGATCCCATCAAAAAAGAGAATTACAGACCAATATCCTTGATGAACACAGATGCAAAAATTCTCACCAAAATACTAGCCAATAGGATCCAACAGTACATTAAAAGGATTATTCACCACGACCAAGTGGGATTTATTCCAGGGCAGCAGGGTTGGTTCAACATCCGCAAATCAATCAATGTGATACAACACATTAACAAAAGAAAGAACAAGAACCATATGATACTCTCAATAGATGCTGAAAAAGCATTTGACAAAGTACAGCATCTCTTCCTGATCAAAACTCTTCAAAGTGTAGGGATAGAGGGCACATACCTCAATACTATCAAAGCCATCTATGAAAAACCCACAGCAAATATCATTCTCAATGGAGAAAAACTGAGGGCTTTTCCGCTAAGGTCAGGAACATGGCAGGGATGTCCGTTATCACCACTGCTATTCAACATAGTACTAGAAGTCCTAGCCTCAGCAATCAGACAACAAAAAGAAATTAAAGGCATCCAAATCGGCAAAGAAGAAGTCAAACTATCGCTCTTTGCAGATGATATGATACTATATGTGGAAAACCCAAAAGGCTCCACTCCAAAACTGCTAGAGCTTGTACAGGAATTCAGTAAAGTGTCAGGATATAAAATCAATGCACAGAAATCAGTTGCATTTCTTTACACCAACAACAAGACAGAAGAAAGAGAAATTAAGGAGTCAATCCCATTTACAATTACACCCAAAACCATAAGATACCTAGGAATAAACCTCACCAAAGAGGCAAAGAATCTATACTCAGAGAACTATAAAGTACTCATGAAAGAAATTGAGGAAGACACAAAGAAATGGAAAAATGTTCCATGATCATGGATTGGAAGAATAAATATTGTGAAAATGTCTATGCTACCTAAAGCTATCTACACATTTAATGCAATGCCTACCAAAATCCCATCCAATGTTTTCAAAGAAATGGAACAAATAATCCTAAAATTTATATGGAACCAGAAAAGACCTCGAATAGCCAAAGGAATATTGAAAAAGAAAGCCAAAGTTGGTGGCATCACAATTCCAGACTTCAAGCTCTACTACAAAGCTGTCATCATCAAGACAGTATGGTACTGGCACAAAAACAGACACATAGATCAATGGAACAGAATAGAGAGCCCAGAAATAGACCCTCAACTCTATGGTCAACTAATCTTCGA
>ML093025.1:0-14063 GCA_003697995.1 Taxidea taxus jeffersonii | reverse complement strand
CACATGCAGAAAAATGAAATTGGACCATTTCCTTACACCACACACAAAAATAGACTCAAAATGGATGAAGGATCTCAACGTGAGAAAGGAATCCATCAAAATCCTTGAGGAGAACACAGGCAGCACCCTCTTCGACCTCAACCACAGCAACTTTTTCCTAGGAACAACGCCAAAGGCAAGGGAAGCAAGGGAAAAAATGAACTATTGGGACTTCATCAAGATCAAAAGCTTTTGCACAGCAAAGGAAACAGTCAACAAAACCAAAAGACAACTGACAGAATGGGAGAAGATATTTGCAAACGACATATCAGATAAAGAACTAGTATCCAAAATCTACAAAGAGCTTAGCAAACTCAACACCCAAAGAACAAATAATCCAATCAAGAAATGGGCAGAGGACATGAACAGACATTTCTGCAAAGAAGACATCCAGATGGCCAACAGACACATGAAAAAGTGCTCCACATCACTGGGCATCAGGGAAATACAAATCAAAACCACAATGAGATACCACCTCACACCAGTCAGAATGGCTAAAATGAACAAGTCAGGAAATGACAGATGCTGGTGAGGATGTGGTGAAAGGGGAACCCTCTTACACTGTTGGTGGGAATGCAAGCTGGTGCAACCACTCTGGAAAACAGCATGGAGGTTCCTCAAAAAATTGAAAATAGAGCTACCTTATGACCCAGCAATTGCACTACTGGGTATTTACCCTAACGATACAAACGTAGTGATCCGAAGGGGCACGTGCACCCAAATGTTTATAGCAGCAATGTCCACAATAGCCAAGTTATGGCAAGAACCTAAATATCCATCAACAGATGAATGGATAAAGAAGAGTGGTATATATATACAATGGAATATTATGCAGCTATCAAAAGAAATTAAATCTTGCCATTTGTGATGACCTGGATGGAACTAGATTATGCTTAGCGAAATAAGTCAATTGGAGAAAGACAACTATCATATGATCTCCCTGATATGAGGAAGTGGAGATGCAACGGGGGTGGGGGTTAAGGAGTAGGAAAAGAATAAATGAAACAAGATGGGATCAGGAAGGAGACAAACCAAAGGAGACTCTTAATGTCATAAAACAAACTGAGGGGGGTGGAGGGAAGGGGTGTTGGGAGAGGGTGGTGGGGTTACATTATATGTTTAAATAAAAATAAAAATTAAAAGAAGAAATAAAAGTATTAAATAAAAGAAATAAAAAATTTTTTAAAAGTGTTTTAGGATTTTGTTACTATTTTGAGTGGCACTGTTTACTCCATTATATTATGCTATAGATTGTGATTATTGATTAGGAAAGCTTTGATCATTATATGTTGATATTGTAACCAGCCACTTTATTATTCTCTTTGATTCTAATAGTTTTTAATTTGATTTACTTGATTTTCCTAGGCAGATATGTTGCCTGTTAATGGTAAAAAAAATTATCTTATTGCCATTATCTATAGTTTTTATTTAATTACTCTCATCTCCCTACATTGGCTGTAAGTTCCAATACAGAACAAAATAATGCTGGTAATAGTGGGTATTCTTGTCTTATTTTTAGCTGCTTCAAGAAATTTGGTAAAGAATTCACAGGTTGCTGGTATGGTACAACTCCTCAAGAAAAGTACCAACACTGGGGCACCTGGATTGCTCAATGGGTTGAGCCTCTGCCTTCAGCTCAGGTCATGATCTCAGGGTCCTGGGATTGAGCCCTTCATCGGGCTCTCTGCTCAGTGGGGAGCCTGCTTTCCTCTCTCTCTGTCTGCCTCTCTTCCTATTTGTGATCTCTCTCTCTCTGTCAAATAAATGGATAAAATCTTTAAAAAAAAAAGAAAGAAAAGAAAAGTGCCAACACTGAATCGGGATTTTTATATTTATCTCTGCATCTTCCTTAGTATATTAGGTCTTAGATAGATTGCAAAATGGCTCCTTCCTACAATTAATATATATATATATATGCTATTAGGAATTGTTTGGTGCCTATCAAGTTTGGTGCCTCATTCTATCAAGAAAGCAAAAGAAGTTTTGTGGCATATACAGGAATCTCTAGGTACAAATGAGTGAACAACACTCAATCCTTTGACAATCACCAACAGCAAAAGCAGCTTAGAAAATAAGTATATAACTGGACATCTTGGTCCTCAGAAAGAATATTGATGTTTTGTTAACAAAGAAGAAAGGAAGAATGGATAATGAGTAGACAACCAACCGTGTCTGCCACACTGACTTTCTAGGGGACGCATCTAATGTTTCAGAAATTATTAGGTTGTGTACTGCAATTTTTATAGAGCATTTTATGGGCCTGAGGAAGCTGTTTTCTATTCTTAGCTTAATGAGGCCTTTTAAAATCAGGAAAGACTGTTCAATGTTATCAAAACTCTTTGTGGCATCTATTGAGAAGATAATATAATGTGTTTGTTTTTCCAATTAATATGTTAATTTAGAGTAATAGATTCCAACCCTTGAATCATTCTTGCAATCTTGGGATAAACAATGCTTGGAATGTGGTTATTCTGTTATTCCATTATTGTATTTAATTTGAAAATACCATACTCTACTCATATTTTTTGCATTAATGCTCATAAGTGAAATTGATATATAGTTTTCTTTATGCTGTCCCTGTCCAGTTACTTTCATGAGGATTCTGTAGCCACATAAAATGAAATTCTCATCTTTTTATATTGGAACAGTTCAAATAGAATTACCTATCACTTCAATATTAGATAGGATTCTTTTTAAGAATGGAGTCCTGTTGGTGTTTTCCCTTTTAATCCCTTCTTTTATTTAAACTCAATTTAATTAACATATACCATATTATTACTTTCAGAGGTAGAATTTAGTGATTCATCAGTTGCTTACAACACCCAGTGTTCATTACTTCAAGTGCCCTCCTTAATGCCCACCCAGTCACCCCATCCCCTCATCCACTTCTCCTCCAGCAATCCTCAATTTGTTTCCTATAGTTAAGTCTGTTATGATTTGCATCCCTCTCTGTTATTGTTTTATTTTTGCTTCCCTTCCCCTATGTTCATCTGTTGTTTCTCAAATTCCACATGAGTGAAATTGTATGATATTTGCCTTTCTCTGACTGATTTATTTCACTTAGTGTAATACCCTCCAATTCCATCCATGTTGTTGCAAACGGTAAGATTCCATTCATTTTGACGGCTGAGTAATACTCCATTATTTATTAAGGGTTATGTTTTCTGTTTTACTTTGATTATATTAACTTCAGGTTTTTGTCCTTAATGAAACAGTGGTTATTTTGCTACCTTATTGAATGAAATGCTATATCTTCAAATTTCTCCTAATATGAACATTGTTAAAAACTTGAGTCTATTACTTTGGCAATTTTGATGTTTTGTTCACATTTTCATTCCTTCCCAAGTAGGTTATCAATTCCTCATTGATTCCTTCTTTTTTTTTCTTTTAGGATTTTATTAAATTATTTTGGGGGGATAGAGATGGAGGGAGAGGCAGAGGAAGAGGAAGAAGTAGGCTTCCCCCTGAGCAGGGAGCCAAACAAGGGGCTTGATCCCAGGACCCCCAGATCATGACCTGAGCTGAAGACAGACACTTAATCAACTGTGTTACCCAGGTGCCCCTGATTTCTTCTTTAACTTGAGTTATTTTAAAGAATTTTTGAGAAATTTTAATGTGAATACTAGGAAGCATTTCTTCTTATTTTCCTTTGTTGTTGTAATTCCCAACAGTGGATGCCTGTTGTTTTGTGCTACCTGGCATTCAGCTACCCCTCTAATTTGGCAGTAAGCCTCCATTGGGTGATAGTCTCAAGAGAGACTTCATGGATAAGCATAGCAGCAAGAATTCAGTGGCAGCAAAAAATCAGTTCACAAGATGGCACCTGAACTAGACCTTTAGCATGATTTCTGGGGTGTGTCCTGTCCTTCCTTGTTTCTTGCCTGTTCTCCTGCTTGTAGGCAATTCTATAGGTTCCCTATTATCCTTCTAATAGATTTCTTTGCTGCTTAAAGGAGCCATAGTAAGCCCTGTTGATTCCAACCAAGAAGTGCTTTTATTGGTGATTTATGATTTTCTTACTTGAGAATTAGAAAATGTCCATAAAATTTCTGTGTTGTGGAAATTTGTGGAGGTTTTTTCCCCCTCAGGACCTAATAGAGAGTTACATTTTATTAATGGTCTATTTTTGCTACTTTCCACTTTGTTAAGTACATTTCATGTATCAAAGTTGTTTCTTACATAATTCAAGTATCTCTCTTTTTTCCTATTTGGTTCATAAGCTTCTGAGATAAGTGGGTTTAAGTCTTACATTGTTGTTATAAACCTGGCCAGGTCATGGCCATTTCATTAGTGGACTCCCAAATGTTAGTTTCTGTAGGCATTTCTCTTGGGCCAGTTTCTCCAAAGAAAAATCTTCCAGTCCTTTGTCAAGAGAGATATAAGGCTAGCTGCCAGTGTGCTAGCTAAAGAGTATCAAAAGAGATCCAAGAATATCCCCATAAGACATCTATTTTGTCTTGAAATACATTCTCCTCAACTGTTCTTTTATACAATGTCTAACTCTGATTTAAGACATGGTATTCCAATTTCCCCATGAAAATAACCTCCTGTCCTCTGAAGTGTTGGGGAAGGTGGGCAATTAGTTGTTTAGGGCAATGGGGCCTGCTAGGGCTTAACTAATCCTCATACAGACTTCCAATGTCCTGATTTTTTGTATGTCTCTGGTTCCTTCCTGTCCAGGTAACTTATTGCTTTTCTAAGATTCTCTGATCCAAATAACCTTGATTCTCATTTGCATTTCTTCTACAAGCCTTTAGGTTTCAGCTGTTTCCAATATGCTAAACAGATCCCACCCATCCAGCTGCTTTCCTTTGTTATAAATCTGCTGACAACTCTGGCCCAGTCTCTTCCTCAGCTCTTTTTCTTTATGCAGATTTTATATTTAAATATATTTTATATGTATATGTGTATGTCCATAATATATTTAAATTCATATCTATGTATATATAATAGGTTTCTTAAAGTAGGTTTTCATTACAGAATGGAGATGTTTCTTTGATTTCTTTCTCTCTCCTTTCATACCTTACTTTGTATTGATAGAAATAATATTTTCTCTCCATTTTTAAAAATCTTTTTTAAATTTACACAGCATTTTTCCTGAAGTTCAGGTAGGTCAAGGAATGGAATGAGAAAGAGAGGAGCCTGGGGTGCCTTGGTCGCTCAGTTGGTTAAGCGCCTGCCTTAGGCTCAGGTCATGATTCTAGAGTCCTGGAATTGAGCCCCACATCAAGCCCAGCATCAAGCCGCTCATAGGGCTCCCTGCTCCATAGGGAATCTGCTTCTCCCTCTCCCTCTGCTCCTCTCCCTGCTCATGCTCTCTCTCACTCACTCTCTCTCAAATAAATAAATGAATAAATAAATAAAACGTTTAAGAGAGAGAGGTGCCTGGGATAAAAAAAAAAAAATATCAAGGAGTCACTTGTTCCCATGTCCTAACTCTGAATTTACATGACCCTGACAGTGAAAACCTCCTCTCATATTGTTCCCAAGATGCTTCTCTTGACTTACCCCAGTCTTTAACCTAGTGCTGAAGGCATTCCTTGTCTCACTGCACTCAAAGAATAGAGCTGAAACAGAAAGTCATTATCTGACTTCATTGGCCTTAGGAGTCAGCAGACAGAATTTGGAGCTGCCAGAGTGACTGGAAATCAATGGAGGAAATCCCAGAAAGAAAGGAATCACAGAAGAGGAGCTACAAAATTTGTATATACACTTCTCTCAAATTTTTTGCTGATTCTTGAACAATACATGTATGAGACTCCAAGGAGCCTAGTACAAGACTCAACATCCCTCAGAATGATAACAAAATTTAAATTCTCTACAGTGTTCTACAGAATCTAATATCATTTAGTATCTTTAGATAAAGTATTTTCAGATTTGCAAAAAAGCTTAAAAATATGACCTAAAATGAAGAAAAAAATAGTTAATAGGAAAAAAAACACAAATATCCAAATACCTCAGACTGAATAAACAAACAAGAACTTTAGTAGCAATGATAAATATGTTATAGAATTTATATGGAAAAATGCATTTAATAGCAAAAAGGTGGAGAATTGCACATACTGACACTGTATTTCATATATTGAAACTATGAATGGAACCAATGGAAATCCTAACACTAAAAAATACAATAACTAAAATGAAATATTTACTGGACCATAGTAACAGCAAATTAGACACAACAGAAGGGGTTACCAGTAACCTTGAAAACAAGTCAATAGAGAATACAAATTACAGTAATTCTTTTTTAAAGAACCAAGAGCATAGTGTATACATTAATGACAAGTCGACAGAGTTATCTAATACATATGTAACTGTAATGTCAGGAGAGCGGAAAGGTAATGGGGAGTAAAAAATACTTGAAGACACACGGCTGAAATTTCTCCTAAACTGATCAAAAACAGTATCACACAGATATAAAAAATTCAAGCAGGATAAACACACACACACACACACACGAATTCACACTTAGGTACATCACAGTCAAACAGCTAAAAAAAAACAAAAATGAAGAGAAAATCTTAAAGATTTCCTGAAGGAACAAGGCACATTACTTATAGTGAAACAATGACAGCATCGAGCTGACTTCTTCTCAGAATCTATGGAAACTGTAAAACAGTGGAACAATATATTTAAAATGCTAGAACAATGGGACGCCTGGGTGGCTCAGTGCGTTAAAGCCTCTGCCTTCGGCTCAGGTCATGATCCCAGAGTTATGGGATCAAGTCCCGCATCAGGCTCTCTGCTCGTGGGGGAACCTGCTTCCTCCTCTCTGCCTGCCTCTCTGCCTACTTGTGATCTCCATCTGTCAAATAAATAAATAAAATCTTAAAAAATTTTAAAAATAAAATAAAATAAAATGCTAGAACAGGAGAATGGTCAACCCAGGATCCTATATCCAGGTGACAAGTATTTCAAAAATGAAGACAAAATAGTTATTTTCAGATAAACAAAAGTTAGAAATTTTATCTTCTACAATTCTTACTCTGTAAATTTTTAAAGGGAGTTTTATAGACAAAAGTGAAACAGTATCAGATGGAAATTTAAATCTGTAAGAAGGAATAAAAAGGAGTAGAAGAGGCAGGTATGTGAAAAAGCATAAAAGACTAGTTTTCTTTCTTTTTTCTTAAAATTTTAAAAGGAAATTGACTTTTTGAAGCAAAAAGTAATAACAATATGGGTTTATAACAAATAGTAGTAAAATACATGATAATAATAGTACATGGGGTTTATAACAAATAGTTTATAACTATTTATAACATGGGATTTGTAACAAATAGTAGTAAAATACATGATAATAATAGCACAAAAGATGGGAGGGCTATAAACGAAAAAATATCACTATTCACACATTATAATTCACACATTATAAGTGAAAGAATGTTATTAATTCAAGGTAGTAATAAGTTAAGATGTATATACAATCTCCATACAAACTCTAAAAATTAAATCTGTGGAGGTCCTGGGGTTATCATAAAATCACCCCGGAACCCAATATGTCAGCCAGTAAGCAATGGTTTCCTCCAAAACTCCTCATCCGGGATCCTCTTACCAAAGTTGTAGGCTATGGAGTGCCTTTCCCCCTATGTTAAAGAGTCTGCAGAAAAAGGTGTAAATATGTAAAGAAGCATGTAAAAAACTTTCTTATTTCAATCATTCTATGAATGATATCTAGCTCATGATTTGATGGCCCTCTGTGATCTACATAATTGCAGTGAGCATGTAAATTCTGGAATCAACTAGAAGAATCAAAGTAGTTTTGGACACTGGTGCAGTGGTGTATATAGACACGTCAAGTCCACCCTGAATCAGTTTGCTTAGTGGAACCACCAGCTTGCATATCTCTTGGCCCTCAAACCACTATATACAACCATAAGCACGGGATCAGTATGTAAACACATCCTGCACATATGCTTTGTGCCACAGTACAGAGAAGTAAGTAAGGTATTATGAAAAACTTCTAAAATGCTTCAGCCAACTGGTTCAAAATAAAGAGGACCAGGGAAGCAAGCAAACACAGTTTTTAGTTTAGGGATTCTAGTGCATGCAAAGAGAGTTTACAATAGAAGGAAGACAAGATATGATCCAGGAAAAAAATGTTCCTTGTTGTAGAATGGAGTGGCACTAAAAGTAATTATAGGTACCTCAGGCTAACCTTAGGAAGCATTCCAGATGCACGATCTATCAGAGACCCATGACTTAAGGGATACTATTAAGGAATTTTAACAATTGCAGGCCCATGATTATATGTGTGAATTTTAATATGTATGGATTAAAACATAAAAATATGGGTCAAGGAAGGAAAAGACAGTTCATCAATTTCAAATTGTTTCTTTGGTGATTAAAACCAGAAAAGGAAAGTGAATATCTCCTCTCTCCCTCTGACCTACAAAACATTGTTTGGCCCCAGCTCAGGACAGAGCACTCCTGCTTGCCCGTGATGGATTAGAGTAGATACTGGGTCACTGGTCACTTGTAGCTGTCATTCATAGTTATCATCCCTAAAATAACAAACTACTTCCAAACTATATTTCTTACATGGAAGTTCTGATTTAGGCCTTTTCAGGAAGGGTACTAGTTTGTCTGTAAACCAGAACCCTAACTTGAATTTGTATGTCATCTTACTTGAGAAAAATTTTATAGGACCTCCTTTTATATGTGACATTAGGCTCTGTAGTGTATCTTAGAAAGAGCATCAGAGTGAGAGACAGACTGAACATGTGGATTATAGCTGTGCTCCACCCTTCTGCCTCTACCTGTATGAGTTTGGGCAACTCCCTCCATTTTCCTGAACATCAGTTTTCTTATGAGTAAAATGATAATTTCCATTTAAAAGTGACTCTTAAATCCTTTTGTTATATATATTTTTTTAAATCTTTTTTTTAATATTTTATTTATTTATTTGACAGACAGAAATCACAAGTAGGCAGAGAGGCAGGCAGAGAGAGAGGAGGAAACAGGCTCCCTGCTGAGCAGAGAGCCCGATGCGGGGCTCCATCCCAGGACCCTGAGATCATGACCTGAGCCGAAGGCAGAGGCTTTAACCCACTGAGCCACCCAGGCGTCCCTATATATTTTTTGATAATTATATTAAAGTGATAGATCAACCTCCTCAACAGAATAATGCACAGAGTTAGACAAATATTTGTCCTCTCCCATTTTCTGTTTTCCATTTGGCACCTTCCAAGACCAAACTAACAATAAATATAGATAGATTATAGACAGATATAGATAGATATAGATATAGATATAGATGATATAGATATAGATATAGATGATATAGATAGATATGATAGATATAGACCTATAGATATAGATATATAATTTAGTCTCTGGCTGCTAAGGAAACTTAGAACCCGATATTTTCAGATGTTTTACCATAGGCCAGGCCTCCTGATACCCTCTCGTACTCTTCTACACACAGCACCTGGAGTTTCCCCCTGTCCTCTTCAGCATGTGAAATGCCAAAACACATGGAGGCAAGAACTTTGCAGAAAGAATAGTGGTTAAAGGACTGAATGGATGTGTGAAAGGGGAAATGGAAAACAAGTAAGGAGATCACAATTGGCAGAGATGTGTCGATATGGGCTTCCCCACTTATCAGAAAGAGAGGCTTTATCTTTCCAGATAAGAAACAGATTGACAAATTTCTCCCCACTCTTTGGATTCTGTATGGATTAGACTACATCGTTTGAGCATGAATGAAAGCCTTAGTCTTTAAGTGTGTGTATGCTTGTGTGTGTGTGTGTGTGTGTGTGTGTGTGTGTATTATATGTGAAAGAGAGAGAGACTTAAATCTGCCCTTCTGCTCTCCAGGAGACCCTGAATTCCTATGTATAAGATGGATATTCAAAGAGAGCTACCCATGAGAAAAAAGCTTTCTATGGCTTTTTTACCACCTTCCCCAACATGACACACATTATAAAATTTCAGTTTTAATTTCAGGGATTCACAAATCCCTAATGTCCATCCATGGCATCCAAGATGGGAAGTTTTAAATCAAATAACTAAGTTCCTTTCCTTTTTTTTCTTTTTTTTTCCAAATCAAATCTTTATTGTTATTATTATTAGTATTATACCTTCAAATATTTTCTTTTTTTATTTCAAGTTTTTATTTAAACTTCCTTCTGTAATATCTGGAGTCTAAACCTATCTTTGCGTATACCTCTTCAAGGTAGAGAAGTTATGTTTTACACTGCAGAAAATAAATGCACAGATACAAAGTAACTGCTCAATCATACAGATGATCAATGGAGAACCATTCTTAATGGTCGGATCTCTCTCAGACTTATTAAAGAATCACATTCACCTTCACCACTTGAAACAATCCTGCCAGTCCTAGAAGAAAATGAAAATAAATGGGGATTCATGCTGGACAGAATTTATCCAATCAGAGTTCAACCAAAGAGAGTAATGAATTAATTATTCAGCAAAAGTCCCAGATGACAGTCAAGGTTTTTTCCAAGTAGATCAACAACTGCTGTCACTAGAGCCCTTGCTAGAGTGCCCAGCCTTTCTCCCTACACGACCCTGCACATTTATTCAATGCCCATGTGTTCCAAGGTCAATATTCTCCTCATGCATTAACTAAATTTCATTATGAAGGATTTCAAATGCAACAAAAGTTGATCCACTACAAAGATGAAAGAGCTGCTTAACAGCTGTGATAAAGGAAATTAAAACAATTGGACACTCTTTCTATTGGGAATTAAACTATTTTCACTAAGACTCACACATACCAGAGCACTGGAAGAGCTGACAACAAACAAATTGAAATGAAGGATGACAAAGCAAATTTACTCTTACATTTGGAACTTATGAAAAAGGCAAAATACTTTCAAAAAGGAGCTAATTTTTATCTTTAAAAATCTTCTCTCTTCTAGGAAATCTATCCCTCTAAAAATACCTATAAAACCCTTCAGTAGATTTCTTTTGGTAGAGAAACACAATAGTTTTGTAACGTTGATGATATAAATTCATACATGTTTACAGAAAATTTTTTCATAAAATATATTCAGAAGTCAAAATAAGAGTTATGGGTTAATGGATTAGTCATCATAGCTCACTGGATTAAGTATCATGCCAGGTCCTGGCTCACCAAAAATGGTAACTGAAGAGAGTTTAATAAAAGGGTAATTTACAACATGCATCATACCCTAGTCAGGGTTCTCCAAAGGAACAGAACCAGTAGGATGTATATGTGTAGAGGCCAGGCGGGTGGGAGGGAAGAAACTTATTCAAAGGGTTTGATTCATGCAGTTATGAAGGCTGAGAACTCTCAAGATCTGTAGTCAGCAAGATGGAGACCCAGGAGAGTCAATGCGTACTCCCAGGTCTAATAGAAAGTCTCAAGATCCGGGAGGGTCGATGGTATAAGTTCCTGTCTGAGGCCAAAAGGAATGCAAGAGCTTCCGTTTCAGTGTGAGTCTGAAGGCCACAAAGGACTGATGTCCCAGATCAAATACTCATGCAGGAGAAGTCCCCACTTACTTAGCCTTTTCTGTTCTATGCAGGCCTTCAACTGATAAGATGAGGCCCACCCATATTAGAGTGAGCAATCTGCTTTACTCAATCTATTGATTCAAATGTTAATCTCATCCAGAAACATCCTCACAGAATACATAGACAGACGCACAGAATACATCCTCATAGACACACCCAGTATGTTTTGACCAAACGTATGGGCACTCCTTTAGCCCGTGCAGGTTGACACAAATGATTAACCATCACACAAGGGATTGACTGAGTTTGAGAAAACCAAATGCCTGAGGCTAAAAACAGTATCCCTATCCTGGCTACCAATAGCCAAAAGCTACAACCTCTAGGTCTGGAAGAGGAAGTCCTTAGTACATCCCATAGAGTATAGAAGTTGCTCAAGGACTGAAAGTTCTGGCAGGGAGGGAGCGATGCAATAAATATCCTAAAGATCAGCTTCCTCCATCATAGTTCAGTATAGAAAAAAGTAGATATCAAAAATGGATGAGTAAAAGGAAAGTAGTATAGCATTACCTTTAAAGTCAGGGGAAATGACAAAAGTTGTAAAATTGTGGCTGAAAGCTATAGCTATGCATGCATGATGGAATCCACTTGGTAGCTACTATGTCTGTGAATTTTATCAACATAGTATCTACATAACAAAATACAGATACTGATGCACCATCCACACCTATTGAAAAGAACCTCTGAGTTCTGATGTCAGGCATGAATATACATTTTTGTTTCTACATATGATTCTTTCCCATATGTAGGACACTACTCTTAAAGATGGTTGTTTTCATCTCTCATCTAGTTATTTTGGGATCACATCTCTGCTTCAAAAATAAGCTATAATAATTGTTTTTTCAAAGGTAAAATGTTTATATGATGCCAAAAACTCATCTTTTATTTTCATCAAGGTGATTTCATTGATTACTTATGAGTTACCCCATACGTACACACAGGCCTCATTATATCAGCCTGAAACACATGATGGGAAACACAGCCCATCTGTATCCTTTCTCTATTACAACAATGCTCCCGGAACAAAAGAGAAGAACTTCCTTCCCTGAAGGAGAAAAACAGGGTCACAAGTCAATGGTCAGATTCAAGGAAAATTTCTCAATCCCCTTATTTACCTGAGAGTCTTTTAGCCTGGAATAACACCTGTTAGTACTTTCCTTGGTCCTTTTTACTTTGTTGACTCCATTTGAAGGCTGCAGCTTCATCATAGACCTTCTGAGAAGTAAAACATGTTAAGAATATGCTCTGCACACATGTGTGACAGAGACAGTCATAATGGAAGGATACAGGGAAAAGTACTTTTACTATATAGACACAGACCTGTGTGCTTTATATGTATCATCCCTCTAAAATCCTGCAACTGTTCTATATCATTATTAGCATGATTATGCAGGGTTAAGATGATAAGTTTATATGTCAAAGAAATTAAATAATATGCTAAGGTCACATAGTTATTAAGTGACCAAAATCAAGGTTTTGATGCCTCCAAAGACCACAATGTTCTGGATATTTTTTATACCTCTGATGTGAAGTTAGAAGGCTGGAGAGAAGGTTAAATCAAGCAGTGAGACAAACCTTAGGCTCTGGGAACCATTTTTCAAGATATGAACAAGTAGATTTGCTTTAAAATATGTATAAAGGATGACAGGAAATGTCTGTGTTTGGGGCACCAGTGATTTCAAAATGGGTTTCATTAATTACTCACACTGGGGAACATGGTATCATGGCACAGAAAACTCTATCGTGATGATGCCTCAGTGCATCCCTCCAGCTGAAAAGGTCACAGAGATCTCAACTGCCAGAAGGAATAGCAAATCCTTGCAACATGGCAGGGTTGGTGAGGCAAAACTGTGAAGGGAGAATTAGCAAAAAGCACATCATTTCAGATGTACATATCTACATAATACCAGTAATCCTTTTAAATTCATGGTCATTTGTCATTTTTATCATTAAGAAGTAAGCAACCATTTTGAAGAATACATTGTTCATTGCCTCCTTGAAATCCTGCATCTCATGCAGGATTATATATACATTATATAGATATAGATATACACACACACATATACATTGTATATACAATATATATACAAACCTATATACAAATATAGGTTTGTAGTATTTATCTTGAAGAATAGTCATTGACACGAGAAAGATAAGGAATCTAAAGACAGATAAACCTGGTCTCAGTCTTGGGGCTTCCAATTATTTGCTGTGTGACCTTGAAAAAATTACTTGATATACTTACATTTTATGTTTTACATGCTGGGAGCTCTTTTAGGAACTTTCTGTGGATTAATTCACATAATTCCATAATAGTTTCATAAAGTTGATCCCATAATTATTCTTTTAAATAGCAGAGCCAGGGTTAAAATATAACCAGTCTCCTCTAAAGCCCAGTTCCTAACTACTCTACTTTACTATCTAAATGCCTATACTATTTGGTTTGTGTAATTATTAAGATAATATGTTTTATTGAAGATACTGCCTTTTTGGAGAGGATGTGGAGAAAGGGGAACCCTCTTACA
>ML093024.1:0-10146 GCA_003697995.1 Taxidea taxus jeffersonii | reverse complement strand
TCTTGTAGGCAGCATATGGATGGGTTTTGTTTTTTTATCCATTCTGAAACCCTGTGTCTTTTGATTGGGGCATTTAGCCCATTTACATTCAGGGTAACTATTGAGAGATATGAATTTAGTGCCATTGTATTGCCTGTATGGTGATTGTTACTGTATAATGTCTCTGTTCCTTTCTGGTAATACTTTTAGGGTCTCTCTTTGCTTAGAGGACCCCTTTCAATATTTCCTGTAGAGCTGGTTTGGTGTTTACAAACTCTTTCAGTTTTTGTTTGTCCTGGAAGCTTTTAATCTCTCCTTCTATTTTCAATGATAACCTAGCTGGATAAAGTATTCTTGGCTGCATGTTTTTCTCGTTTAGTGCTCTGAATATATCATGCCAGTTCTTTCTGGCCTGCCAGGTCTCTGTGGATAAGTCTGCTGCCAATCTAATATTTTTACCATTGTACGTTACAGACTTCTTGTCCCGTGCTGCTTTCAGGATTTTCTCTTTGTCGCTAAGACTTGTAAATTTTACTATTAGATGGCGGGGTGTGGGTCGGTTCCTACTGATTTTGAGAGGTGTTCTCTGTGCCTCCTGGATTTTGATGCTTGTTCCCCTTGCTATATTAGGGAAATTCTCTACAATAATCCTCTCCAGTATACCTTCTGCTCCTATTTCTCTTTCTTCTTCTTCTGGAATCCCAATTATTCTAATGTTGTTTCGTCTTATGGCATCACTTATCTCTCGAATTCTCCCCTCGTGGTCCAGTAGTTGTTTGTCTCTCTTTTGGTCAGCTTCTTTATTCTCTGCCATTTGGTCTTCTATATCACTAATTCTGTCTTCTGCCTCATTTATCCTAGCAGTAAGAGCCTCCATTTTTGATTGCACCTCATTAATAGCTTTTTTAATTTCAACTTGATTAGACTTTAGTTCTTTTATTTCTCCAGAAAGGGTTTTTATTTCTCCTGACAGGGTTTCTCTAATATCTTCCATGCCTTTTCGAGCCCAGCTAGAACCTTGAGAATCGTCATCCTGAATTCCAGATCTGACATATTACCAATGTCTGTATTGATTAGGTCCCTAGCCTTCGGTCCTGTCTCCTGCTCTTTTTTTTGTGGTGAGTTTTTCTGCCTTGTTATTTTGTCCAGATAAGAATCTGCTGTTCTCCTAGTTAAGTGAACTTGGTCTTGGCTGTATTTCTTTGATCTTCTGGGGGAGGGGCCTGTTGTAGTGATTCTCAGGTGTCTTTGCCCCAGGCGGAGTTGCACCGCCCTTACCAGGGGCCGGGCTAAGTAATCCTCTCAGGTTTCCTTTCAGGAGCTTTTGTTCCCTGAACACGCTTTCTGTAGAGTACTGGAGGACGGGAATGACAATGGCGGCCTCCCAATCTCCGGTTCAGAGGAGCCGAGAGCTAGGGGCCCCAGTCTTCAGTGCGCCTTCAGACAAAAGCGTTTAATCCCTCCAGTCTCCCTAGCCCACGTTTGCGCCGTAGACCGCGCACGCCCGCCCGCAGACACCGCGCGCGCCCGCAGACCGCGCTCAGAGAAAATCGTGCCTAAGCAGTCCCGTCTCACTGGCTTCTGGGAGCGCTCCGAGCTCACCCAGCCTGTGACCAAGCATCTCTGTCTCTGGCAGAGTCCCACCTGGAGTCTCCGAACCCTGTAGATCCCTGAGCTCTCCCGGGTCGGAGTCTCCCCGGATCTTGTGGGGACCCCTCGCACAGAGCACCGGCCAGTGCCACAGAGCACCAGTCCGTGTCACAGACCACTAGGAAATCTCGGCTCTGTCTCCGCAGCCGGCTTCCCCGCTCTAATACCTGTGAGCTCTGCGACACTCAGACACCCCCGATCCTTCTGTGACCCCGTGGGACCTGAGTCCACGTGTTCCCCGTGAGGTCTTCACCCCAGTTTAGCCTCTGGAGTGATGTCCCTCCGTGGAGCCGACTTTTAAAAGTTCTGATTTTGTGCTCTGCCGCTTGCCGGGCGCCGGCCCCTCCCCCTGGGGTCTATCTTCCCGTCGCGTTGGATTCACTTCTCCGCTGGTCCTACCTTTCAGAAAGTGGTCGATTTTCTGTTTCTAGAATTGTTGTTTTTCTTCTCTTCGATCTCCTGTTGGATTTGTAGGTGTTCGGAATGGTTTGATAGGTTATCTAGCTGATCTCCTGCCGGCTGATGTCGTCTCAGCTTCCTACTTCTCCGCCATCTTGACTCCTCCCCCCGCTTTCAATTCTTTTGAGTATATATCCAGAAGTGGAACTTCTGGATCATATGGTAATTCTATGTTTAAGTTTTTGAGGAAGCTCCATACTGTTTTCCAAAGCAGCTGTACCACTTGATATCCCCACCAGCTAGGCATAAAGTTCCAGTTATCCCACATCCTCACCAATATTAGCTATTTTCTGGTGGATTTTTTGTTTGTTTGTTTTTATCAGTAGCCATTCTAATGGAAGTGAAGTGGCATCTCATTGTGGCTTTGATTTGTATTTCATTAACAATTAATGAAGTTGAGCATCTTCTCATGTGCTCATAGGGCCATTTTGTATATCTTCTTTGGAGACCTGTCTATTCAAATTCTTTGCATATTTTAAAATTGGATTGTTAGTTATTTTGTTGGTTTTCATCCTTTTGCATGTGGCTATTTGTTGACAAAATACTCTTGGCACCCTTGTCAAAAATCATTTGACCATGTATGCAGTTTATTTCTGCATTCTCTATCCTATTCCATTGGTCTATAGGTATATCTTTACATCATTACCACACTGATTTGATTACAGTAGGTTTGTAGTAAATTTTAAAAAGAAGAAGTTTGAGTTCTCTTAGTTTGTCCTTTTTGAAGATAGCTTTGGAAAATATGTATTTCTGCCATTTTGCTATTTGTTTTCAATATACCTTATAGCTCTATTGTCCCTCATTTCCTGCATTACTTTCTTCTTAGAAATTACCTGATGTTTTTATAGTGAAATTTTTAAGTTCCCTTTGCATTTTCCTATTAAGTATATTCTCAACTATTTTCTTTGTGATCACATCAGGGATTGCACTCCTATTTGAATCTACCACAGCTTGATTTCAACCACATACAAAAACTCTGCTTCTTCACAGCTCTGTCAGTTACTCCTTCCGTAACTGATATCATAAAATTCTACCTTTATGCTTTCTGTGTCCAAAGCATATAATAATAATTCTTAATGTATCAGTCCCTTAAATCATGTAGGAAACAAAAAGTCAAATTACAAAAACCAAAATTATAATAACACTAGTTGACTCTAATATTTATGCTGAGGATAAATCTAAGCATCATTTATAAGTATTCTAATTTAGAAAACGTTGGTATGAATATATATAAACAAATATGAGATGGCAGCTGGGTCTTATAGCTATTTATACATTTAGTGTTTCACGAAGTTATACATGTAATAGAAAAAAATTAAATTTTATTTACAGTATTTCCATAGAACATATCTTTATATAAATAATGGTTGGGCAAATCACTCTATTAAGGTAAAGTGATATATTTTAGCTTTAAATCTCTTCTCACAGGGTAATTGATTTTTGTGTTTAAATTTCAAGATTAAGACCTGCAAAATGTTTTCAATTCTGTGACAAATGTCTTCAATATGTTTTGAGGTCTTAGGAGCAAATAATAGAAAAATATATTAAATAAAAGTCCTGAGGAAAGTAGAAACACTGAAATATATAACTTATTAGAGCTCAAGCTCAGAAGGACAGTTCTGCCTCAGGCCAAACTATTTCCACCTAAAATAAGCAGTTTGTTGTTGTTTTTTTTAAAGCTCTAGTTTTAATTTACTTGCACTTGTTAAAAAGCCAAAAAGCTTTGTTTCACAGTTTTTTCATTATATTTTAAAACACAACAGTATCTATAACTTAAAGTGTTTTTTGAGACTTCTGGTTGAAAAAGTTTATTTAAACCATTTTTATTTTAGCAAACTGCATGGTTTATGGCAAAATAGAGAACTGAGTCCTAATTTTTATTCAAGTATTCCTTATGTGAGTAGAATTGGAAGTGAACTAGAAAGTAAAATCCTAATCCAGGATGAAAATATGAAAGGAAAAAGAAAAAAATATATATATACATATATATATTGAAGGGAAATGCAAACAGAAATTATTCTATCACTGAATCAAAGTTTAAAAAATCAAAAAGCAGCTAAAAGTTAAATAATTTTCATATATAGTATTCAAATCATATTAAGATTGTTAATTTGAAAAACTCTTATATTCAAAAAAAGAGCAAAATGTTAGTGGCACAGAGAAAAGATTATTACCCAGACCCACACTTAATATAATAGTGGTATGCCAGCCACAACCACGACCATTTTCTACAGCTGAGAATTTTGCATGAAGGTAGAAATGCATAAATGTGGTTAAGGTTCTGGGACCAAATTCCAATATGAGTTAGGGGGGTTTCCATGCACATCCAAGCAATTCTCTGGACACCAGCTAGAGAGCCTATAATTCAACTCATTTCTGACACTATCTAATTGAAGATAGCATCAGATCCCAAAGGTTAAGGGCTCAGTCCTACAAGACTGCCCCCACTTCAGACACGAGTTACAAATCTGGGTTATCATCTGTGTTTGTTTTTGTTTTGTTTTGTTTTGTTTTAATAGAGGTTTCATTACACAGACATGATTGCTTAAATCATTGGCCAATGGTGATTGACTCAATCTCTAGCCCTCTCCCCTCCCTGGAAGTCAGGGCATGGGACTAAAAATTTCTACCCCCTATCAAAATGTTGATTCTTCTAGTAACCAAAAGGTGTGTCACAAAGCCACCTCATTAACATAACAATAAGCACCTCCCCCACTTTTGAAATTGCAAGGGTTTTAGGAGCTCTGTGAGGGAAATGGGACAAAGACCAACTATGTATTCTTTATTATAAACCACAATATCACAGTGTTACTGCATAGTAATTAAGAGCAATTAGCTGGAGCCATGGGCAGGTGTGGGCCTTTTTTGCTCTAAGACCTCAATCAAATTTCTTAACCATTTTGTGACTTAGCTTTCTTGTTTGTCAAATAAACTTAACAATAGCACCTCAAAAGTGCTAAAAGGTAGTGAGAATTCATTAGTCAATATATGTAACCTATGTTACATATATTGTCACATATATGTGACATTGATCATTATAATGATCAATGATAATAATACGACATTGATCATAATATTGATCATTAGTCAATATATGTAACTTATGTTACATATAATGACACATATATTGTACATGTATTATACATACATATATTGTACATATATTGTAACATATATTGTACATACATTGTAACATATTATAACATATATAACAATATATGTAACATAGGTGCATAGTATTCATATTAATGTTTTAAAAATGTAGTCTGAGGGGCGCCTGGGTGGCTCAGTGGGTTAAGCCTCTGCCTTCTGCTCAGGTCATGATCTCAGGGTCCTGGGATTGAGCCCCACATCGGGTTCTCTGCTCGGAAGGGAGCCTGTTTCTCCCTCTCTCTCTGCCTCCCTCTCTGCCTACTTGTGATCTCTGTCTGTCAAATAAATAAATAAAATCCTAAAAATAAATAAATAAATAAAATGTAATTTGAAGTGATGATGATGATGATGTTGATGATGTCTGAGGTAGGGAAGAAACACTTAAGAATGGAAGGGTATACACTGCTACAGGTTGAATTGTGTCCCCTAAAAATTTATATATTGAAGTCCTAACTCCCACATGTCAGAATGTGACCTTATTTGGAAATAGGATCATTGCGGATAAAATGAATTCATCTGATAAGTCATACTGGAGTAGGGTTGGATCTACTCCAGTATGACTGGTATCCTTTTAAAAAGGAGAAACGTGGACAGAGACATGTACACAAGGAGAATGTGTAAAGATGAAGGAAGAGATCGAGTACTGTTCTGCAAGCCAAGTTATGCCAATTATACATAGCAAACCACCAGAACTTGGGAGAGAGTCATGAAACGGATTCTCTCCCACAGACCCTAGATGTCACCGACTTTGCCAACACCTTGATCTTAGACTTTTAGCCTCCAAAACGGAGAGAGGAAATTTCTGTTGTTTAAGCCCTCTTGTTTGTAGTACTTTGTTATGACAGTTCTATTAAACTAATGTGCTGATATGTTACTGGTAATATATAAATCCATCCATATTCTTGATTTTCTTAAGTAAGGGTACAGAGAACAAAAGGAAAAATCTCCCTGCTGTATTCACCTGTGTTTTTACTGTTTGGTAAATTGTTGCACACACCCTGTTGTTTCATGAACCTCACAGAGCTGTTGAGAGGGTCTCTAAATGAATCCTTGAAAGAGACTGTGATTACTGGGAGGAAATGAAGATTGGCCTTTATCTACTGGCTGAAATCCTGAGGGACTGCAGAAGCACATCCACCACTTGAAGCTGCTGTGGACACAGCAGTTGGTGTGAGCCCTTCTGAGAAGCCAGTAACACTTTCTGGAGTTTGAGGTAGCACATGAGCTCTAGACTCTTGCCTCTTTCTGTGGAAAACCCCCTGGTATTTTACTACTTTGACATGTTTTTTAGAGAGGCAGTGTATTAAAATGTTTAAGGAAAGCTTGCTCTGGGGTCAGATTCCCCACGTTGAAACTAGAGATATTACTTCGGGCAAGATACTTAACATAAATTTCCATATTTTACTTAAGTGGGGATTATAATGATTGCACTTCTTTTATAAGTTTTTGGAGAAATTAAGTATAATGTAAAATGTGTAGGATAGTGTCTGCATATAGGAAGCATTCAATAAATATTAATTATTGTTATTACTCTGTAATGTAATTTTTTAAACATGTTTGTATTCAATAAAATGTGAAAAGAATCTCACAGTCAAAACTTAGTCAAATAATTCCCATGTAGATCTTTTGTGTTCAACATGATGGCTGAATAGAAATACAGTCTTATGGCAGAAAATACAGGATCTGCATAGTTTCAAAAGAGTAAAAAAATTCTCCTCAAAACCTCCTCCTCACTTCATCATACCCTTTTTTTTTTTTCCTAATATGATCTGGAGTCAGATCAAGGAGTTGAGACTGAAGAGTGAACAATCAGGGAAGCAGTGTTATCCTTAGGGAAATGCCAACGGTAACTTAATCATGGAAGAGCCATAAGAGATAATTTATAAGGAATTTGAGTCTAAGAATCCCATACCGTGTCACAGTAGAGAGGAAAGTAGGAAGACACCCAGATTGAGGATTTCCTTGTATTTACAGAGCACGGAAAGCACTTTTTAGAGAGGAGTTTTCACAATTAAAACTTACAGATCTTCCACAAATGAAGTCCAAACCATAAGTCCACAAACATCAAGTGCCAAGGAAGACAAACTACTACACATGAGAATTAACGGAAATATAAAATGATGTTTTTATTTCTTCAAGGTTCACAGATACTGGAATTTCTAAGTTCAGCTATGTGTGCATATATTATGGAAATAAATGATTCAAAGATAAGCTTGCAACAAGAGATCATCAAAAATATAATAAGAGGAGTTATTTAAAAATAGAATCTAGTGAAACAAAAAATTAAATTTTGAATTAAAAAATTCAATAGATAACCTAAATATCAGCTTAGAAATAGTTGAAACATTTAGTGAATTAAAAAAATATATAACTAGAAGATGTATCAGAAATTATACAGAAAGACAAATTCTGCATGATTTCTCTTATATGTGGGACCTAACATCCCACCCCCCCAAAAAAACAAGCAGAATAGATTGAAGATTGCTAGAAGCAAGCTGTGGGGATGGGAGAAATAGGTGAGGGGGGTCAAAAGATAAAAGAAAAAAAACTTTTAGAAGATGGAATAGAAAGCTTAGGGAAAGGAAAACTTAGCTACTGAGAACACACAGCAAACGTGATACTTGGTGGTGTAAAAGTAGTATTCCCACAAAGGTATCAGATGGTATTATCTTCTACCTCTTGCTATTCTGGGGACTACTTAAAGTGTGGCTAAATCAATAAATTTGATATAAAAAGGAATATAAAGTTTGAAAGAAAAGATTCAATTGAATTGAACTCCAATTCAAATACAATTATTTATTAACAATATCATTGTCTAGACAGAAAATGCAAGAAAGTCAAATGAGAAATTATCCGGAAGTAGACTAATAAGCCAGATTGAAAAACAACACCAACACCCAGGATCCCATTTATCACTGACACACACAAAAATTCTAAATTACTTAGGCATAAATTTCAAAAACATAAAAGATATAAAGAAAATTATAAAAGTTTATTGAAAACATAAAAGAAGACCAAAAGAATGGAAAGACATTTTTGAATTAGGTTTGTTATTGTATAGATTTTCCATCAAATAAATCCATAAATTCTTAATCGAAATTTTAATGTAACTTTTTGGTAGAACTTGATGAATTTGTTTTAAAGTTCCTAATTATGGACTACTTAGAAGGGCAGATAAGAAACTGATAATATCAGTTGCCTCTCAAGGGAGAACTGAATCATTGACTATTGGGAGGAAGAATTATTTAGTTGCTCTTTACCCTCCTGTGTTTTTGTATATAATATCATGTATATTTATTCCCTAGACAACAAACTAAATAAAATTAAACTATAGGCTTTGTGTGGGGCAAATCTATTTTTTTTTAAAAACAAGACTTTTTACCAAAAATATAATGACAATTAGGAAAATATATAACAAAAAAAATCCATAATTAAAGGTTTTGGTATTGAGGCAGAAATAGTTGAATACATCAGTGGAGCAGAAAAGAAAGCTAAAAACAGAGTCGTGTGTTATATGGTGATTCTCATTATGATAGAGGTGGCATTTTAAATCAATGGGTAAACGAATGGACTATTAAATAAATACTGAGCCTCTCAGTTCCCTCTCTGTAAAACAAAGATAGTGACTTCATAGGAATCTTGGGATAATTAGTTCAAATAATGTAAAAAAAAAAAATGAAATAACAGAGAATGCATCACATACAGAGTCAAGAAAATGGCAAATAATGTTCAAATAACGTAAACAAAAATGAAATGACAGAGGATGCATCACATACAGAATCAAGAAAATGGCAAATATGAACAAATCTTAAAAGATATGAAGGATAAACTGAGAATTAGGTGCATAAATCCAAGAGCAGTTTCATAAGAAGAGAAAAGAGAATATTTGAAAAGAGAAGTAATATTTGAAAAGATAAAAAATGCAAATATTCTAAACTGATGAAAAACACAAATATATATATATATATATATATATATATATATACATGTGATTACTACACACCCATGATGATCAATTAAATCCTGAAACTAATGACATAAACATTGGAAAAGAACAATTGGAAACTAATTAAACTTTTAACTTGCAGATGATATAATTACCTACACAAACCTCCTAAAATCTACAAGTTCTTAAAATAATAAATTTTATTTTAAAAGGTGGCTAAATATAGGATAAGTACGTAAAAATTAATTACATTTCTAATTTCCAGCAATAAACAGAAATTTTATTTTATTTATTTATTTTTAGAGAGGGAGAGACTTCAGGTGGGGTGGAGCAGAGGGAAAGGGAGAAAAAGAATCTTAAGCAGGCTCCATGCCCAGTGCAAGCTTGCTACCAGTCTCTGCCTCACAAACCTGAGATTGTGACCTGAGCTAAAATCAGTTGGACACTAACAGAGCCACCCAGGCACCCCAACAAACAGAAATTTTTAAAAAGATCCCATTTATAACAAAAATAAATGAAATGAAATGAATCAAAGAATTCATCAAATAAGTGATAGGCATCATATATATCAAGAAAGTCATATAATTTTATTTAAATATATTTAGGAGACTTAAACAAATAGATATTTTATTATATAGGTAGAATGATTTTTCAATTCTCCCCAATTTGTCCTAAACAATATGATTTCAATAAAAGCTCAAATGCATTTTATGCAAAACTTGATAAAAATATTTGAAAATGTATTTGGAAAAACAAAGAGCAAAATATACTCAAAGCAATCCTAAATAATAAAAAATAACAAAATAGAGCTTTTTCTGCCAGACATAAAAACTTATAAAGCTATTATAATTTATATAGTTAATTTTGGTGCAGGGACTCACAAACAAGTCACAGAGTCCAGGAAAGGAATTACAATATAAGATAAAAATAGCATTAAATACCATTAAGAAATGAGTAAT
>RCUC01000261.1:0-17829 GCA_003697995.1 Taxidea taxus jeffersonii | reverse complement strand
TTTTAAAAACATAATCTTCCAAACTTCTATTAAATAAAAACATTCTGTGATGATTTGTGAGTCCACGAACAGTTCTGAAAGCCTTCTCTGCATTTCTGTTTATTTATCCTGTTAAGGAATTAAGTGTTTGTGGCAATGAGGTGGAAATCTCTTTCCTCTGCCCTCTGACCAGCAGGCAGCCCCCGGGCATTGTGGCCATGACTGCCCCCTTGTCTCCAGCATCCCCCGCTGCTCCTAACGGGAAGGCTGTCACTCCAGTGCACTTGCGATCGACCGGCTCTTCTCTAGGAAACGCTCAGACCCTCCTTGTTCTTGCCCAATATACTGGGATCTCCCAGTGACGGGTCCGGCGGGCTCTCACTGTTTTTCCTCCTTGACACTTGCTAGAAACTTTCTGCTAAAGATACATATCTGAGCTGAGGAAAATGGGAAAAATGCTTTTTGATGATAAATTCTTCCCATTGTTTCTCTGGAATGATGCTGTGGGTTTGCTTCGTGCTCTGGGTCCACCTTCCACATCTTGGGAATTCCTCAGTCACTTGTTGTCATGTCATCTGTGTCTGCTCTGGGCAATGGAAGGCAAGACAGGCCAGAGGGGAGAGGGAGATTACAAAGCCCCAGAAGGGGTTTCTGGAAGGAGGGAGCAGCCACTCCCAAATGCTTCCAGGAAGTGGGGGAGAGAAGGGCTGACAGTGTTGAGGCTCAGTGTTGGGAACCTCCTGCCCTCGGGGCCCCAAAAGCCGCCTCCTCTGGGAGGGCAGCCAGGCCCGAAGGGGTCTGACTGGCTAGAGTCCCAGGTCCTGGAGGAAACGCTTCGAGGCTGGTGTTGTTCATGTTTAACATCGACATTGGAAGCACCCGACGGGTCACATCGCTCAGATGCACTTGGGATTGGGCCTCCCCCCGAGAGCCAACATCCAGGGGCTTCCCCAGGAGCCTACTCAGCCCCTCACTGACACAGCAGTGGTGGATTCCATCGAGGGGAGACTCATGTCCTCTTCTTTGTCCCGGGGCCTCTCCCCCTGTCTGGCTGCAGGAGGGCTACGAAGAGGAGGCTCCCTAAGGGCTGATCCCCAGAGTCCGGGAAGCCATGCTGTTCCTCTCAGACACTGACTTGGCTGTGCTTACACATGATTGGGAGGGTCTCTGGAAGCTTCCTCGGGGCAGGAAGTGAAGGCCGGGTGGCATGGATTTGTGGGTACTATAGCCTGGTGTCCCAGAAGACCTCATGGCTCCTTCTCTTGACATCATCCATGATCTGACACCGCCCACCACATCCCCAGATGCTAGTCACTCCATCTCTGTGGTTCTGGGGCTTTTCCCTCCTCTCATGTCTGTGGGGAGCAGTGTCTAACGTAGGTCATGAGTGTTCGCCTGAAAACAGAGCAGAAACATCTGCCTTTGATGGAGTTCCTGGTCTCTGTTTTGGTTTCGTGCCTGGGGCCTCCCTGGTTCCCGCTGAGTCTGAAATCCATGCAGATGACGGGCCACCTCTCTGAGGGGACCGGGTCCCTGTGAGGTCACCCACTCCTTCAGGTGCTGTCAGAATCAGGGTGGGGAGAAGGGACCCCATTCTCCCTCAGCGCCCAAGGCATTCCCTCCTCTCCCCACTAGCCAGGTAATGCTGCCAAGGGCTTCAGGCCTCCAGATAGACCAGCAAGTGGGGAAGGCTGTTCTCAAACAACTTCTCTTTGTGTTGCCAAAACATGCTCCCTGCGGGCATGCATCAAATGGACCACAAACTTCCTGGAAGAGAATGGGAGATCCTTTGAGAAGGGGAAAAGGGAGAAGGGAGAGTTGAGTAGGTCAGCTAGGAATCCTGCCACAAAATGTTTTGTGTCCGGAGGTTGAATGTTGTACAAAAGGAAAAGAGGTTTGAGAAGCAAGAGCAGGCAGACTCCCCCGCTTGTCTCCCATCTTCAGGTTAGACCAGAGGGACTGGGCAGAGCCCCTGGGTGGGGCAGAGACCCCTGGCCTGGTGGGAACTCTGGGACCAGTGCTGGGTGCCCTTTGGGTGAGACTGGAAGCCTGTGTGCGGACCAGAGGAAACGCTTGCTGTCTACCAGCATGATTTGGCATTTCTAGGTCACCCTCCACCCTGTGAGCCTGGGGAGAGTGTCTTCCTGGTGCAGCTGTCCCCACCTCAGCCCCTCACTTCCTGACACCGCCCTCCCACCCCACACAGATCATGTGGGCACACTTCTCATTCTTCAGTTTGTTTGCTTAACTTTTGTCAGTAGTCTCCTCACTGCACATGGGGCTCAAGCTCGCACCCTAGGATCAAGCCTTGCACACAGTCTTCTGCAAGCCGGCCAGGCACCCTGGTCATCCTCTGCTTTAAGAACATCCTACCCATGGGCGCCGTGGTGGCTCAGTGGGCTGAGTATCTGCCTGGGCTCAGGTCATGACCCCAAGATCAAGCCCCACATGGGCTCCTTGCTAAGTGGGGAGTCTGCTTTTCCCACTCCCTTTGCCTCTCCCTCCTCTTGTGCTTCCTCTCTGACTTTCTTTCTTTTTTTTTTAAGACTTTATTTATTTATTGGACAGACAGAGATCACAAATAGGCAGAGAGGCAGGCAGAGAGAGAGGAGGAAGCTGGCTCCCTGCAGAGCAGAGAGACTGATGCAGGGCTCGATCTCAGGACCCTGGGATCATGATCTGAGCTGAAGTCAGAGGCTTTAACCCACTGAGCCACCCAGATGCCCCTCTCTCTCACTTTCAAATAAATAAAACCTTAAAAGAAAATCTTCCCATCCATCATGTAATCATAAACATGTCGCATCGTGAGACCCTTTTCCCAGATACCCCCAGGAGCACAAGCTGCCCTGGGGACTGTTTCCTCCCTCTGTCCCCAGACTCGAAATCCCACTGATAAGAGCTCATCGATGCCCACAGTCTTCAGTCAGGGTCATTGTGTTGTACCTCCTGTGGTTCGTTGTATGAAAGCAATTAGATCGCTTTTATTCTCCAGTATATAAACTACTGTCTCCTGCTCCCAGCCCCTACATGTGCATGCTGGGGGTCCCCGTCCCATAAGCAGACCTTTCGAAGACCTTCAGCTCTCTGTCCCCTCTGGGTAAGTCATAAAGTTCACGTCCACTGTCATGTGCCATGATGACATCAGTGTAGCCAGGAGAGCCTGGAGTGATCCAACCGTCAATTGCTCTCCTCATTCTGATCCTGTGGATAAGGTTCCCAGCGGCCAGTCCCCTCCTCAAGGCGCCAGGTGCGGCTCCCGCTCATGCCTGCAGAGCTGATGGTCATTCTCTGACCTCGTGGGGTTATTCCTATGACCCAGTGCTGTCCTCTCTGAACACTCAGGGTCACCTAGCCTCTTCCTTCTGCAGAGCCTGCTCTCCACACTCCCTGTGTGATGACGCTGTCCCCACGTGCAGCCCCGCTGGACCCTGTGTGGCCGTGATAGGGTGGGACTGGTCAAGGATTGTCAACCATCTGCTGTCACACAGGGTGCTTTTGGCCATCTTCCTAAAGGAGGAGTGGGAAGCCCTCCCTCATCAGTGGGGTGGGGAGGAGGGGCACACCACCCTCTCAATCCAGGGAAGGGAGCACGGTATTGTGGTGATGAGGGAGCAGAAGGCTGGCTGAGGACAAAGCAAAAGCTGGCACCTTACATCCCCTTTCCCCACACCCCACCTCAGTGACATGTGTGACATCCCTCAGGCACTCCTGGCTGCCCTAAAAGAAAAACAAATAGTTAACTTGCAGAGATCACAGTCCTGTAAGACCGAAGTCTCCCTTGGTTTACAAATGTCCTAGAGATTTACAATAAATTATCTTATTAATAACTTCCAGACACAAGGAACTCAGTTCCTCAAGCCCTAATGTCGCCCTCCCCTCCATGAAACTGAGGGAAGCTGAGATGAAAGGAAATATAAATAAAGTTAAATTTCTTCTAAACCTAAAGCTCATTGACAAGGACTCTTGATAGGAGGACTTTGACATTCCACCAGGAAACTCCCAAGTGTCTTCATGTTAGTGCTTCATTAGAGGTAAAAACAACCTTGGCTGGACGATAACCAGGCCTCCAGTATCTTGACAGTCTTCTGAACACCCCCTTTGTCCTCATCTCCCCAACTTACTAGTATATAATAGACCACTCCTCACATCCCCAGGGCAGCAGCTCTTCCTGCCCATGGGTCCTGTCCCCGTGCTTTAATAAACCACCATTTTGCACCAAAGATGTCTCAGGAATTCTTTCTTGATCATCGGCTCTGGACCTCACCCCACCGAACCTCACCTAGGTTCTAGAACTTCATCAGTCGGAGCCACGAGCGGACCACTGGGCTCAGGGTCTGGTAGAGAGTCAGGGAGGAGGTACAGGGGTGCATCCCTTCGAGCTGAGCCCGGAGCTGGGGGCTCTCCAGAATCCTGATCAGCAGTGTTGGAAGAACCTCTTGATGAAACAGTTACTCTGAGTTGATGTGCTTGTGGAGCCAGACTGGGCCTGAAAAGGCCTCTCAGAAAGCCGAGACGTGCACAAGGCCACCTCGCTAAGGTGAGCTAGAGGCACGTGTGCACAGGGTTAGAAAGAAACATTTCTTTTTTTTTTTTTTTTTTAAGATTTTATTTATTTATTAGTTAGAGAGAGAGAGAGCACAGGCAGACAGAGAGGCAGGCAGAGAGGCAGGCAGAGGCAGAGGGAGAAGCAGGCTCCCTGCCGAGCAAGGAGCCCGATGTAGGACTAGATCCCAGGACGCTGGGATCATGACCTGAGCCGAAGGCAGCCGCTTAACCAACTGAGCCACCCAGGTGTCCCGAGAGAAACGTTTCTTAGAGGGGGTTCCCCGCTCCCAGGACAAGCATTTCCTGGAACAGGGCAGAGTCCTGGGGGCCTGTGCCAAGCAGGGTCCCGGGTACCCTGTGGCAGACAGCCAGAGCCCAGGCCTGAGTGCCAAGTCCCTGCTGTGTGAACCTGGCCACAGTGCTGAGTTCAGTCTTCATTGCACGAAGTGGGAGGAACAGTGCCCAGCCCCCTGGGAGTAGGGGCACAGAAGGCCAGTGTCCCGGAGCTCTTGTCCCGGGGGACTGGCGCTGGGAGGAATGTTGGTGAAAGACTTTATTGCTCTGCATCTTTGCAGCCTTGGGGCACATGGAAAATAAGAATAGCTTCCTGGAACACCCGCCCTGCTCCCTGGGGCTTTTCAGGCATTGCTGGTGAGGAACACAGGCGGGATGGTGTGCGCGTGAATTTGCACCGAAGAGAGGGGTGACATCTGGGCCCCCCCATTCAACCTCAATCCAGACAGTTCTGGACCGACCCTCTCTACATTCCATGACCCCACTTAGGATTGTTCAACTTCGGGGGGTAAGAAAGCCACACACATTCGGTAGAAACTAAAGTTGGATTTTTAAAAAGATTTTACTTTTTGATAAATTTATTTGAGAGAGAGAGAAGAGTGAAACCATGCCCATGAGAGGGAGTAAGGACAGAGGGAGCCAGAGAAAGAGAATCTGAAGCAGGTTCTACACCCAGCGAGGACCTGGATCCCGGTGTCAGTCTCATGACCTTGAGATCATGATCTTAGCTGAAATCAAGAGTTGGATGCTGAACCGACTGAGCCATCCAGGCATCCCCAAACTGTACTTTGATTTCATTTTTAAAAATTTTTCTTTATTTGATACTGATAGAGGGAGAGCACAAGCAGGGGGAGTGGCAGAGAGAAAGAGAAGCAGGCTCCCCACCGAGCAGGGGGAGCCCCATGCAGGGCTCATCCCAGGACCCTGGGATCATGACCTAAGCAGCCGCTTAACCACCTGAGCCGCCCAGGTGCCCCTGTCCTTCAATTTTAAATTTGGATCTTTCCCTGGGTGTGGAAGGACACTGGGACATCCTCTCTGTAGGGACAGAGGTGGCAACTCACACTCCCAGTCTGTCCTGCCGACAAGAGGCGGACAACAGGGACTGACAATCACTGTGGCCCGGCATCATGCTGTTACACCTTGATGACAGTGCTCAGTAAACTACTGGACATACTCGCCTCTGGCATCAGATAGGCTCGTGTCGGTGATTTCCCCTCCTCTGGGCTGCTGTGCACATGTGTTCCGAGCATGCAGGTGGGCCAGACTAAGCGATGAGAGGCAGTAGGTGAGCTGTGTATTTAATGCTCTCTTGGTCAGGATTTCATTGCTTCACCAGAAGTCAAGGAAGATCGGTGTTTGTTTCCTGTTGCTGCGGAAAAACATCACCTCGACCTAATGGTTTAAACCAACATGTATTAATTCTCAGCCTTCCGGAATTTGGAAATCTGAAATGAGTCTCATGGGGCTAAAATCCAGATGTGGGCAAGCCTGGATCCTTCTGGAGCTTCTGAGGGAAAATCCTTCCCTGGCTTCTTCTAGCTTCTGGAGGCTGCTGGCCCTCCTTGGCGAACGGCCCCCTGACATGGCCCCAACGTCTACTTCCATCACCACATTCCCCACTACTGACGAACTGACGGGCCTTCCTCTCATAAGGACCCTTGTGCTCACTCGAGTCCCACGCAGAGAATCGAGTCTCATGTCCACATCCCCGGGTCCTTAATGGCATCTGTGAAGTCCCTCTCTCTGCAGGACCACAGTTGCAGGTTCCAGGGATTGGGACGCGGACACGTGTGCGAGTCACCATGAGGCTGTGCACACGACACACACCACAGACACACAGACACACCAGTCCGTGTACACTAGGATTCATAGATTTCTTTCCAATATGGACCCCCATGATCACGGGGGTTGACCGATCACACGTTAGACAGGTCACCTGCAGCCCGACATCAGCCGTCTGAGGGCAGAGTTCCTTCTTCTCCAGGACACGGGTTTTGCTCTTCAGGCAATTGGATGAGCTGCCCTAGTGATAGTGACGGGAATGTCTCCCGCTCACAGTCAACTCATTGTCCACATCTACAAAATATCTTCACAGCGACACCTGGACAAGCCTTTGACTCTGTTACTGAGGACAGAAGCTCCCAAGTGGGCCCGTGAAGCTAACCATTCCTGACGGGAACATTCATGTTCTCCACCCTGTCTGGGGCATCTTCAGCTTTTGTGTCTGTAGCCATGTTGTCCCCTCCTTTCTCTCTGTCCCCTCCTGATTCTTCCCTAGGCGTCTCGGTGGGGGCCTGACGGCGTCCTGCCCGCCTCGGAGCTTCGATTCATTCTGCTGCTTTCCTTCCTACCCTCCGATCCCATCATCTCCATCACCTGCTAAACATCTCTGGTTCTTGAGCTGGTCAAACGGACCTCGGAGCCCTCTCGTGACGTCATCGTGGCAGCGGACCCCTTACCAACTCCAGAATTCCCATTCGGTTCTTTTTTACAATTCTATCTCCTTGCTGGTGTGCTATCGGAGACGCTGTCAGATTCCCTTAGTTCTTGAACGCACCACCCAGGGCTGCTTGGCCACCTTGGCTATACCAGACATCAGCCTGTCTCACCACAAGGGTCTTTCCCCCAGCTTCACTGAGGGATAAGGGAAAATAAAATGTTATATATTGAAGGGGGTAGCATGTGATGATTTCATACACACATATTTTGTGAAATGATCTCTTCAAGCTAATTAACCACATGGCACAGTTACTTTTCTCGTGTGCGTGGCGATGAGTAAGGGACAGGCAGGGCTGCAAAGGGAGACATAGTAGATAGGGGACTATGTGATCAGGCTCACAGAAAGCCCCAAAATGCAGGGTGTAAGGAAAACAGAGATAAGGGAACACACCGGACCACCCCTCCTACGTGTCAGTGTGGGGGGAGTCTTATGTACGACAGTCTCCTGTGGTCAGGAGAAAATAGTAAGACCCTAACAAGAAGTAAGCCTTTAAAGATGTTATCACTCTTCCTTCAACAATGGCACTGCCAGTAGAGAAGTTAAAAGATTTACGTGGGGGGCGCCTGGGTGGCTCAGTCGATGAAGTGTCCGCTTTCGTCTCAGGTGGTGGACTTGGGGACTTGGGATGGAGTCCCACATGGAGAAGGGTCCCCTGCTCAGCGGGGAGTCTGTTTCTCCTTCACCCTCTGCCCCTCCCGTTACTTGTGCTCTCTCTTGTTCTCTCTCTAAATTCCCTGGTTAGCTCTCAGTAAAAGGCTGACCTTAAAGCCCTCAGGGGCAACCCTGTCGGGACCCCTGTCACTCTGGAGAGATTTTTCTGTATCCTTGCTTCATAAAACTCCGTGGCGTTCTTCAGTCTCCATTGTCCAAGAGAGTCATTCCTGGACTCCCTGAGACTAGAACCTTGCTCTCCGGCTGGGGTGAGAACATGGTCCGATTTCCCGAGACCAATGTCAAGGACACAGAGAAGGTTATCTGGAGTCACCAGGCTCACACCTGTTCCTCAGCACTTAGTGCTCTGGTCGCTGAGCCTCTGAACCCTTTACCAGTATCCCCCCGCCACCATCACAGACAGGTTCCAGCACCCCTTCTCTCCTGAGTGTGGGTGGGAGCCGTGTGTCCGGGTCTTTCAGTGCCTCGCCTCTTTTGGAGGCAGCTGCACATTTGAGGTAAAGCATTGTAGCAATTCTGGGTAGTGATTCCTGCTGTTTTATCCCACCTCCCAGGGTTTCGGGTTGTTGTGTCCTTGACTCAGCTTCCTGACTGGCCCGGACTTGTGAAGTCGACTTTCCCGCAGAGAAAAACGTCCCTGTGATCCAGGGAGGGTGGTCTAGCGGGACACTTTAGAACTGTCTCTTTCCCTCTTCCCTCTGTTAAGCTCTCCGCCTCTGTGGCTTCAAGCAAAGTATGAGTTTCCACTGACTCCTGGCTAATGGCTCCAGGATTTCAGCAAGGCCCTGGGGCAGAAGGAGCTCCCCTGTTTGAACTTGCTGATGTCTTTGGGGCTATTCCCAGCGTTTTTGAAACCTTGGTCTAAAAACTACTTTTCCCCTGTTAGGAGTGTTTCGCTGGCTAGGGTGGGGTGGAAAGGAATCCCTCCACCTGCTCTTATCTAGCATTCTGAAAAAATGGTGAGTTTAAAAAAAAAAAAAGCTAAAAATGAAAACCAGGTATGGGCTACTTGCAACATACTCTTAGAGATGGGAGGGGAAATACTGTCCTCTCCTCCTGTTGGCCCAAGCAAGACAAAACAATGCAGATGTGTTTTATTTCTAAGAAAAGATACGACACCACACCAAAATCTATTGTGTTCTGTGACGTGTTCTGGCGTGCACCTTCCCAAAGTCCACGCATGGGTTTACATCTCTGTGTTGGAGGACTAGGTGAGAATCTTGACCAGGGTGGGTATGTTTCTTCGCACTGTTCTTCAGTACTTCCCCTAAATATGGCAAGCTTCTTTGGACCGGGACAGATTCCCTAGTTTACTTGACTCAAATGCTTAGGCTGTGTACGTCAGGCTTTATCATTGTGTTTACGACTGGGAAAATGGGATGCAAACAGCGATGTCTTCTATCCACACAGCTTGGCTCCCTCGGGTCAAGCCCGTGCAGTGAGCTGGGCCCGTATTGCTGGGGGAAATGCAGCGCCCTATGTCCTCAGGCACTTTGTCCCAGCTGTATCTGGGGCAGCGAGCCTTCGCTGGGCTGCCATTGGCTGCTCATCCAGCCTGCGCGGATAAAGCCGGGACTCCCAGGGGCTCCGGGTACCTGCAGCTCTGCCCGGCTCCTGCCAGTCCTTGTGGCTGAGACCAAACGCAGAGATGGGTCGGTGCCTCCTGCTGCTGCTCCTGGTCCTGTCCTCGCAGCTGGACTTCCTACAGGGTGAGCCCCGGGGAGCAAGCGGGGGGCAGCAGGGACCGAGGAGGGTCTGGGCGAGTAGGGATTCCAGCTCTAGGTGTGACTTCTCCCTCTGACTCTGCATCTGCCTGCTCTGTCCTGACTTCTACCCAACGGGGAAGGTTCCCATGGGAGTTATGACTTAACGGGGGACAACTTCTTTTTGTGGGGACACATTCAATGCCTTTCAGCTTGCAACTTGGTTTTTCATAACTTCTTCGACTTAAACACTCTTCAGGGCCTCCCTTTGTTGCCCTTTAAGATGTCATCTCTTGGCTCATCCTGTGGCCTCAGGATGGCCCCTCACCGCAGATTGGTTTCTGATGTCCGGACCCATGAAGCCACACTGCACCCAGAGGGAAGGAGAAGGTTTTCCACTCACCTGCTGAGACTTGCAGGAGAGCAGGACTTGCGTCCAACTGGTCTTTCAATGGCCTGAGGAGCAGGGAAGGGAGACTGGCTTGGGACCGACATGGTGGCTGGGACAGGGCCAGGGGGCATTCCTGCCCGCACCCAGGGTCTCTGTGTTTGGAACCTTCCACCCATGTCTCTACAGGACCCTGGGGCCCAGATATGGGGCAGAAGGGATGAGACTAGAGAGCCGTCCCCGTCACATATCAAGAAATGGGGTCCACCCCTTTATCAGTGGGAACAAAGCGGGGTTCCCTACCACTGCGCACACGTAGACCGGATCACAATTATCCTTCGGAGGCTTCAGCACCTCTCCCAGCGCTCACTGACGGGAGCCGGACTCGGCTTGCTGAGAGCCGTGTCCGTTCCTCCTCACCTTCCGTGCAAACGTCTGTAATTCCGTCCTTCTGCCCGCGTGTGTGTCTGCGCGCACTTACACAGTAGAAAATCATTTAATTTGGTTTGTGGTCCTGCTGTCACCACAAATACGTGATTCCATGTTCACTGTGGATTTTCCACCGGACTGATACCAGCATTCATACAAGGTCGCCTGCTTCACCTTCTGCAGAACACGAGTCCGCAACTCTGACTTGATCCGAGGATCGAGTGAAACCTGGGCTGATCCCTGGTCTTGCGGGCCGAGTCTGCCACAAACTTCTCCTTCAGCCTAGCATGAGCACGCGTTTCTCTGGGGTCTGTGCACTAGAAGAACCAGGGTACACACGAGGCCGGATTAATAGGGACAACACTCATGTGATCTATACAATAATTCCTGCTCCCACGCTGTGCTCCCCAGAAGCTGGACTGAGGTCACTGGCTGGACAGTGGTCCCGGGAGATGCCAGCAGGGGCTTGAGGAAGTGACAATGAAGGGAACGAGCTAGAACAGGAGGCATCCTTGAGCTCCATGCACGGTGGGCATGTGGAGCCCTGTGCTGCTGGGACGTTCTGGAGGACAGGGCAGAGCTGACCCCAAGTTTTCCTAACTCCAGGGGAGAGTGGGTTACTCATCCACTGGTTCCCCACCTGCTCGGGGAGAGGGACACTTCCAGGGGCTTTGGCTCTTTGGGACACCCGCTGGCCCCCCAGGCCCCATTTGGGGTCCCGGGTGTGTGGGGGAGCAGCCCGCAGGCTGTGCAGGTGAACCTGAGGCTGGGGCTGGGGAGGCCCGGGGCAGGGTCCACACTGCCTGGCGGCTTTCTCCCCACTCCTGTCTCATCCATCTGCCCCTTGGCCTCTTCAACGTCTGTCCTCTGCACAGCGGCCAGAATCTGCTGGTGCCACAGAACCCATTTCAGGCCACGTCCTCCATTTAAATCTTGATGGCCTCCTCTCTAGAGCGACATCTCTGTCCCATGATAGTATAAGGCCAGCTACAGAGGTACTTTTGAATTTCTGAGGAGAGAGATGTACTCAAAAATGAGGAAGGTTTAGAAGTAATTGTCATCATTTTCATAATGTACTTTATTTACCTTGATCGATCTAAAAGTGTCAGTTGCACACTTATTTATCAGCAAGTAAAACAATTGTCTATATCACGTGCCTGAAATCCACTTAGGGCCCCTCTATTTGGATTTGTTGGGTTTTTGTGCTTTTTTGGTGTGTGTTTTATTTATTCTTTTTCTGTGCAAAAACGTGTTTTCATTAAAGCACGGGGACAGGCCGCTGAGCAGAAGGAGCCACACTGGGGTTGTGCAGAGTGACTAAACCTATACTTTTTGGGACGTGGGCGTTAGGGTTAGCTTCCATCTCCAAGGAACTGGAGCATGTTACCCACAAGGTCTCCAGGAGCGTGGAGGGCTAGCTGTGGTGAAGGCAGGGCTGCTTTCACTATTGTCTGTAAACACCAGTCAGGAGACCCTTCAAATGGGGACCAGCGGGCCATGTGTTTGCAGGGTGATTGCTGACCTATCATGGGGTAGGGGGTATTAACAGTGAGCAGAGGGAAGTCATGCTGAGGAGAGCAAAGCCAGGGTGGTGACACAGTGGAGGATGTCCCCGAGGGAGCCGCAGGGGTGTTACCCTCTGTGAGCCTGGGGAGCTCTGCCTGGAGACTGGGAGCCGCAGCCCTGTCAGCTGCCTGCTCTGTCTCCCCTCCCCTCCCCCCTGAACAGCTCAGACCCTTCAGGCCTTAAGGCTGCTGCGGGCAGAAGGCCTCATGTTCTGTAACTTCCCCCCCGCTGAAGCAGGGCACCGAGAGGTCCTACCCGGGGTCCCGGATGGTCTGTTGAGGATTTACTGGGAGTCCCGCAAGGCCGAGCCACTGTAGGTGCAGGTGCTGATGCACGGGAGTGCCCTCGGGTGGAGAGTGTTGCCTGTGGGCCTGACCTGGTGGCCGTGAAGGAGTTCTGGCCCCAGGCAGAGACACTCTTGAAAAAACCTACAAAACAGGATGAAAAGAGGAAGAAGAAAAACACGCCCAAGGGAGTCCTTGGATCACTGACCAAAGTCCTGGGGCCCAGGTGTTGGGGCCCTGAGGGCCTGCCACAGCCCTGAGTAGGCTGCGAGGACTCTGAGGGCCCAGCACAGCCCTGAGACGGGACCCTGGGGTCTGGCCCCCAGAGCCTCTTCCAGCTCACCTCCTAGGTCTGCCGGCCTCCCCTCTACTCGGCCTCTGCTGGCCTTTTCCTTCCTGGAACTGGCCACACGGGTCTTCTCTCAGAATCTCTGCACTTGCCCCTGTGTCTTCCTGGAACGAGTCCCCCCACGTCCTCCCGGGTATTTAAAGAGCCACCTTCTCTTCTTCCTTTAATTTGCTCTCATGGGAGCTTACATGACCTTGCAGGCACTTCTCTGACACCCTGGGTGTGGGAACAGCCCATGGGCTCCCACCCCAAGGTCCGTGTGCTCAGGCCACGATCTTCCTCTGTCCCAGGATCTGCGATTCTCTTCCTCGCTTGTCCTCTGCCAGCCTCTGCCCCATGAACTGGTCGCCCTAAGGAAACAAATGACTTGCATGTTTCATTGATTGCTCCCTCCTGTCTCTCTGTCCTCACCACCTGGCAGAGCACCTCGCACACAGCAGGTGCTCAATATTTGTGGGGTGAAGGCAGGCGCCAGCTGCTGCCCTCCCAACGCTAGAGAAGAGGGAGGAGCGGGGACTCGGGGTCAGACGTTTGCAGGGACACCGGCATCTGCCTCCCCCTCCTTCCTTCTTCTCCTTCCCTCAGTCCTCCCTGGCTGGCCTCCTTCCCTTTCTCTGATCTCTTCCTACCCTCCTCCATCCCTGGAAGTCGAGAGTCCTCCCAGCTATGAGGAAGCAGCCAGAAGTCCCTGTTTTCAGCCCCCTCATCGGGCTTGAGAACCGGTCGCTGTCTGGGCTGTCAGTGGCCCAAGCATGTGCTCCCTCCTGACCTGGGGAAAGACAGGGCCCAAAGAGCCACATTATGCCTGTTTTCACTTTCCAGCTCTCCAATGTTTCCAGTGTCAACGAGTCAATGCCAGTGGTGTTTGCCAGACTGGGGCAAGCGTCTGCCAGGCTGAAGGCTACCAGCAGTGCTTTCTGAGGAAGGTCTACAGAGGTAGGTGGGCCTCAGCAGTCCCGTGTGCGACCTTTGTGTGCCGTTGGGTGCTGGGAGTGGGCGTTCAGGATTGGGAGTGGGACCCCACGTGGGACCTCATGGAGCTGGGCCCCAGGACAAGGCAAGATGCCTCTAGGACCCAGGGAAGTGGGACCTTAGAGGCCGGGAGTAGCACCAATATAGGCAGGGGTTCATTTCCTTTTCTCAACTGAATTTGTGCATCTGTGTCACCTGCTTCGGGTACTACTGCCAGGGGCCCCTGATTGGACTGGTACCTGTGAGAGAGGAAGACAATATCTTCTGTTAGCTCCTGTGCTGACAGGAAGGGTGCTAAAATCCCACTGAGTGGGACCTGAGTGTGATAGAGTTTTGGGAAACTGGGGGTAGAGGTAGGGGGAGAGTAGTGGGGAGGGTGATTAGGACAATTTCTATTCACCCCTCCTGCCCTCTCCTGGGTGGGGAGGGACTGAGTCCTAGGACATGGACCCCCAGACCTATTCTACACGCGTCCACTAGGGGACGCTCGCTCAAACAGCTCCATCCTGGGAAGCAGATCCTCCTACCTAGGAGAGTGCAGGAGTCCTGAAGGGAAAGTGCCATTTTCTCCTGGTTCCTTGATGAATTTGGGGAGGCAGTGACCCACAGATCCGTTCAGCGATATTGACCGCACTGCATGCCAGGATGCGCTGAACCCCACATCCGTGGGCCTGCAGCCCAGGCTCTGGGGCCTCACTTGGCCTCTTCCCTGCCTCTCTGTAGGTAACGTCCTTTCCTATGGATACCAAGGCTGTAGCAGTGTGTGTTCCCCTATGACGATCTTTAATACGGATGTTGCTTTGGAGGAGAAATGTTGTAGTGACTCATCTTTCTGCAACAAGTTCTAAAGATGGAGGCCACCACTGCCCTGACCTGAAGAAGCAGAACCGACACACTTTTCAACTCTCACGATCCTCACAACTATTGTGCGCTCACGACGGGCTGTCTACAGGGGAAGACACAAACTAGCTCTGTGCCAGGCCCAATCGCCCTGTTCTTTCCCTCATTGTGAGAGGCTACCGGGAGAGTCTTCAAAATCCAGTTGGGGTGGAGAGGGGTGGGCACGGGCAGGTGCAAGCATGCCTTCTCCCTCGCCAGGCGGAATCACGAATCATGCTTATTTTCACTTTAAAAAGCAGGGTCTGTGGGAGACTATGGGGTCTATGATTTGGGGTGATCTGGAGGAAGCCGGCTGAAGGAGAAGGAGAGTCTGCGGAAGCTGATAAGCATAGGGAACGAGTAGGCTGTAAGTGATGTATGAGTTGGAAGAGGCAAGCTGTTGACCAAAATCTCTGAAATGTTGGTGTCTTAAAACAATAATAAAAAAATGATTGCTAACCCACTTCACCGTCCATTCAGGTAATGGGGATTATTTAGAGATTCCGGCTCCTTCCAGCCTTTTCTGTGCCATCTTTAACGGAGTCTCCCAGTTCTCTACAGAAGGGGAAGGAAGCATGGAGAGCCACACGGGGGCTTTGTGGCCAGAACTCGAAGTGCTGTGCGTAATTCCTGCCCTCACTCCACCATTCCTTGACCCCAAACAATTTGTAAAAACTGTAATCTTGCAATCTGTCATGCCATCTGGTGTGTTGGAGAGAAAATTCAGATGTTCTGGTGAGCACAGTGGATGGAGCCTTGTCCTGTCCCCCACCTTGCCCCCCAACCGTTCAGGGTCCTCGACCTGCACCCCATTTGACCTCCGTTGCAAAGGAAAGAATGACCCAGCAAAGGAGGACTACAGAGCACCAACATACATTGATTAAAAGGAAAACATAGACGACCTGACCAGATAGCCCACTCCCGCCCTTTCTGCCCACCCCCAAGGAGGCTGGAGCCCAGCGTGTCTCAGGAGCCTGTCTGTGGGGTCTCTTGCTGTGGGCCATCCCCCCGGAACCCCTATGTTCCTGTTGTTGTGTCATGTCCTCATCGTCCCCAAGCACCCAGCCCTCAGGAGAGCATGGGTCCCCCTGACTCCCCACTCCCAAGCGATCCTGAGGGCGACCAGCAGCTCTGGTAATAGTCCGTGGGCAGCTGTCTGCTCACTGCTTGGTGACGACAGCTTCCCCACTTCTGCCCCCGGCCCCCCTCCTCACAGGACTGTAGCGAGGAGCGGCTTTGGAGTCCTCGGGGCTCTAGACTGGGAAAAGGCATAGGAGAGGGGGGCGTGGGAACAGCGGGTTGGCGCCAGCCTCACTGACAGGTGCACGGGGGCTCAGCAGTGATGGGTAATCAATCTGCAGCTGCTACAGCCTCTCCGCAAAGAAGGAACACTTGCTACAGAAGCGACAAAAGAAGAGAAAAGGGGTTTCTCTGTTTAGGGGGGCAAAATATGTGAAGGTAACTCTACGGGGAAAGGAATGGGAAGGCTGCTTGGTACAAATTGTTAAGGACATGCCTGGGGATGGCCTCCTGTGACCAAGCATCCATCCTCCCTCCCTGGTGGGGAGAGGGGGGCCTAGGTTTTTTTTTGTAGCTGCGTCTTGGAAGTGACTTTCAGCTCAAATGACGCTGGGTCAAATGACATATTTTCGGGTGGCAGACTCGGAACACTTTCAACATCCCCAAGGCTGGACAGAGTCGGAAATCTCACTGGTATCTCTGTGGCTTCCTTCATTATTAGGAGCCCGGCACGTCCCCCAAACCGCCTTCTGTAGGGCTCCTCCGTGCACCTGCAAGTGATTCATGAGTTTTGATGCGGGGGAGTGGGGAAGCGGCACTGAAAGCATTAGCTGTGCGCCCCAGGTCTGGTCGGGCTCAGCAGAGGACACCGGAAAACAGAGGGTGGTTCCGGTACCTGAATGTCCTTCGACCTCAGAGTCTCGCTTTCTAAGTTCAGCCTGGGGAAGCAGAGTGCAGTATCCCCTGTTAATTTACTGAGGATTGTCATCAAGCTGTAACAGCATGATTGCGGGGACGCAGTGGTTGTCAGTCTTGATGTCTGCCCTCCTGTCAGCGGGACAGACTGGGAGAGTGACTCGCCACCTCCACTGCTATGGAGATGGTGTCCCAGTGCCTCTCCCTACCCAGGGAAACATCTAAATTGAATACCAAAGGGCAGTTTTAGGCCACTGGGTGGCTCACTCGGTTAAGCGTTCAATTTTCGGTTTCAGCTCAGGTCATTATCTCAGGGTCATGAGGTCGACCCCAGGGTTGGGTCCATGCTTCAAAATCTCTCTGTCTCTCTCTTCCCCGCCTTGCCCCTGCTGCCCACTCCCCTGCCTGCTCTCACTGTCACAGTCCCTGGGGCAGTTTGTGATCCTGGGGTTATCTACGAAAGGGTCTCATGATGGGACATGTTTATGATTACCAGATGGATGGGAAGATTTTTATTTAAATATTTTATTTATTTGAAAGAGAGAGGGATGGGGCGCCTGGGTGGATCAGTGGGTTAAAGCCTCTGCTTTCGGCTCAGGTCATGATCCCGGGGTCCTGGGATCGAGCCCCCCATCAGGCTCTCTGCTCAGCAGGGAGCCTGCTTCCCCCTCTCTCTCTGCCTGCTTCTCTGCCTACTTGTGATCTCGATCTCTCTGTGTTAAATAAGTAAATAAAATCTTAAAAAAAAGAAAGAGAGAGGGAGCACAAATAGAGGGGAGAGGCAAAGGGAGAGGGAGAAGCAGACTCCCCACTGAGCAGGGAGCCCCACGAGGGCTCAATCCCAGGACCCTGGGGTCATGACCTTAGCCCAAGGCAGATGCTCAGCCCACTGAGCCACCCAGGCACCTGTGGGTGGGAAGTTCTTAAAGCAGAAGAGACCCCAGTGCCCAGGCAGTCTCATGGAAGCCTGTATGGAACTCTGATCCCAGGATGTGAGCTTGAGCCCCATGTGTGGTGAGGAGACTACTGACAAAAGTTAGGCAAACAAACTGAAGAATGAGAAGTGTACCCACATGATCTGTGCGGGGGTGGGGGGGGTGGGGGGGCATGGTGTCAGGAAGTGAGGGGCTGAGGTGGAGACAGCTGCACCAGGAAGACACTCTCCCCAGGCTCACAGGGTTGGGGGTGATCTAGAGATGTCAAATCATGCTGGTAGGCGACAAGCCTTTCCACCACACAGACTTCCAGAATTACCCAAAGGGCACCCAGCACTGGTCCCAGAGCTCCCACCAGGCCAGGGATCTCCTTCCCACCCAGGGGCTCTGCCCAGC
>RCUC01000260.1:0-61267 GCA_003697995.1 Taxidea taxus jeffersonii | reverse complement strand
TACAAACTTCTGCGGTAGTTTATGAGGATAGAGACGGGAGTAGAGGAAAGCAGATGTGTTCCGTCCTTCAACAGAAAGGCTGGCAGCTGATGTTACCTAGTGTGGGGGGCAGACAGGAACACGTGCTGTTCAAAATGGAGAGAGGGCAAGGACAGGGTTTCTGGGTGAAGCAAAGCAGGCTTTGAGGTCCTCAGACAATGGGTATTAAGGTCTGTGCAACTTGAATATGTGGTTCGGGAGCTGTGGTGTCTGGAGTCCTTGGTCCCAGCTAGGTCCAGCTCCATCTCCACAATACTCAGATCAGCAACCTTTCTTCTCATCCCTGAGGACTGGAGATACAGCAGGTGTCTTCCCCGCTTCCCACTCATCCTTCAGAACCATTCACCTGGTTCAAAACCTGTAGGTCCTTTAAGTTTATGTCGTTCTTTATTGCTGCACATAGTGCTGCTATGTATACCTTGAATGATTCTTTAAAGACCGAGAACCAGATGTGGCACTGCTGGGTGATGGGGACGCACAGAGGAAACATAACAGACCTTCTGAAGCTGCCACCTGGCTGTAGCAGTTTGAACTCTCACTGGGCTCTAATGAAAGTACTTTGTTTCCTCACCTTCTCCCCAACCTTGTTAGGATCAAATATTTAGTAAGTGCCTACATGAAGAGAGGGGCGCCACTGGTCTGAAGGAAGATGAGGAGGAAGTCCCTGTACCTGAGGAGAGGGAGACATGTGACATCAAAGCGGAGGAAGCCACTCTACATGAGGGGAGAGAGACTCCTGAAATGAGAGAGAAGGAGGAAGCCACTGTAGTGGAGGGGAGAGAGACTCGTGAAATGAAAAAGGAGGATATCACTCCACTTGAGGAGGGGGAGACTCATGAAATGAAAGATGAGAAAGAGAAAGTCACTCTATCTGACAGGAAGACTTGTGAAATAAAGGATGGGGAAGAAGCCCTATCCTCTGAATCTAATGAGAAAGCGGAGGCTTGTTCATCAGTGGAAGAGGAAGAACCAATAAGGATGTTTCCCCCTCCAACCGCCATTACACCTCACTCCATGTTTCCCCCTCCAACCGCCATTGCACCTCACAGCGTGTTTCCCCCTCCAACTGCCCTTGCCCCTTATAGCGTGTTTCCCCCTCCAAATGGATTCCCTGGACAAAATGCGTTTTCCCCTCCAGGAGGGTATTTATTCTGATATGCTTTCTCATGCCTCAGCTTCTTGTGACATTTACTAATTCAGGTTAAAATCAAAACTAAATTCAATCAGAACTGTATGTTCTATATTAAAATGATGTATGCTTGATACTTTGAGTCATAAAGCACACGTTTTTATTGCATGGACGCTAAGATGAGTACCTTTCCTTAAAATAGGTTTTGGGGGGGGCGGTGGCTCAGTGGGTTAAGTCCCTGCTTTCGGCTCAGGTCATGATCCCAGGGTCCTGGGATGGAGCCCAGGCTTAGCTGGGAGTCTGCGTTTCCCTGTACCTCGGCCTAACTCCCCTTGTGCTTGTGCTTCTCTCTTTCTCTCTGAAATACATAAAATCTTAAAAAAAAATAGATCTAGGGGATTGTTTTGGAGAGTTGAGAAGTCAAATATTTTCTAGATAAAGTAGGATTATCACAATGCACAAAAGCTTGAGCTCCTTGCTTCCAACTTTCCTGAGCTGCTGATCCCGTAGAAGAGTAAGATTAGCCAGAGTAAGATTAGCCCTTATATTTGTTAGGACTCAAATCCTGCAGTATAAAATACAAACTCAGCACTCACACCCATCCTGGATCCTAGATCCATAGTGTGGATATGCTGAAAACTGACAGGAAGGCTGTCAAGTTAAGGTGCTCTGAGAAAACTGGCATCCTAAAATGGGGCATGGAACAGAGGAACAACCAAGAAAAGCTTGCCTTGTCCCAGGACTGACATTTGGTGTAATTTAATGAAGCAGAAAGCACACCTGCTTCAAGTTTTTATTCAGAATCTGAAGACACTGATTCCAGGGACATCAGAGTATACAAACTTCAGTGTATCTTTTAAAAATATAATGGTTGGGGTGCCTGGGTGGTTCAGTGGATTAAAGCCTCTGCCTTCGGCTCAGGTCATGATCCCAGGGTCCTGGGATCGAGCCTCACATCAGGCTCTCTGCTCAGCAGGGAGCCTGCTTCCTCCTCTCTCTCTGCCTGCTTGCTTCTCTGCCTACTTGTGATCTCCATCTGTCAAATAAATAAATAAAATCTTAAAAAAAAATTTAAAAAACGCTTTAAAATATATATAATGGTTGGAAGTAGTAACTTTTTTAAAGAGATATATAATGGTTGGAAGTAGTAACTTTTTTAAAGTGAAGTCTTATTTTTTTAAGATTTATTTGACAGAGATCACAAGTAGGCATGAGAGGCAGGCAGAGAGGGGGAAGCAGGCTCCCCACTGAGCAGAGAACCTGATGCAGGGCTTGATCCCAGGACCCTGAGATCATGACCTTAGCTGAAAGCAGAGGCTTAACCCACTGAGCCACCCGGGTACCCCTGAAATGTTGACTTTTTAAAGTTTGGAGTAAAATAAGGGGCGAAGTGACTGCTCGTGACATCATCATCTAGTGGCATACATCTCGTGTGCCACCTGGAAAACCACTCCTTCTAGGGTTTTAGAAATGTTTGCATCTACTCACCTCAAGCCTGCATTATTATAATGAAAGTAATACAATGCAATTATTTAATACTCACCACTGGCAATCCACTGTTTTATTATTAAACATGATACCTCATTTAATCCTCACAGCAACCTTGGAAGAAAGGAGCTATGACCCGTATATGTAGAGAACTGAAGAGTTAAGTGAGAGGACTCAAAACACACAACTTTCTGACATTAAAGACTCCTTGTTCTACAGAATTTCCACTGGTCTTCATTTTAACTTTCAAACCTTCAGCTCTTTATCTTTCTCCTGGAGCTCACTACTCCCTTCCTGGCATCCCTTGGCTTTCTATCCATCATGACCTCCATAGGTCAGCTGGTTACATATTAGAAACACCTGGGAAGCTTTAGACTCTTGAAGTCCATGCTACATCCCAGACCAATGAAATCCCTGGGGTAGACCCAGGAACCAGTACTGGGATGAGTGGCTTTATCGCACAGTCAAGGTGAAGAACAGCTCACAAGCTGCTCCTTTACTGAGAGTCACATGTGCCTTTAGATGCTTCCCTGTGCCCTCCATCAACACACCTTCTCTGTTCTCAAGCTCATCCATCTTTCTCCTCTAGCAGAATTTCTCTGGGCCAAACTGGTAACCATGCTGATTAGTTCTCTGTAAGTTTGTATCTTTTAACTCTATCAGGACAGCTCAGCAACCCACTCAACATGACCAACACTTTTTAGGCCAGGCCCTGTGCTAGGGGCACAGACACTACTTTGGATCAGTTTGTGGTCTCGGGAAAATGACCCCCCAGGCACTCCCTATTCCCCAACTTTCTGGTTGGAGAGTTTCCAAACAAAGGATTTCACAGGGGGGATTTTCACAGAGGGGAGAGGTGAGGTGACATGGAAATTCCAGACAGAGAATAACATGCTTTACTCTCTCTAAATAATGCGCCACTCCAGTGGGTCCCAGGTTGGCCTCGGAACTAGGCCAATGCAGCAGCATCACTGCAATGATCGTCACTGAATGCTTTTTCTCTTTTAAAGATTTTAAGTAATCTCTGCACCCAATGTGGGGCTTGGACTTACATGCCCAAGATCAAGAGTCTCATGTTCTACCAACTGAGCCAGCCAGGCACGGCTTCACTGTAAAATTTTTAACCTTCTTTTTCAGAGGTGTCTTCTATCTCCTTTGCTCCCAACTACCCCTTTGCTCTCTATTGACTTGCCACCAACTCTGAAAGAAAATCAATTTATTTTTATTTATCTTTTATTTTTTTTAAAGATTTTATGTATTTATTTGTCAGAGAGAGAGGGAGAGAGAGCGAACGAGCACAGGCAGACAGAGAGGCAGGCAGAGGGAGAAGCAGACTCCCTGCCGAGCAAGGAGCCCGATGTGGGACTCGATCCCAGGACGCTGGGATCATGACCTGAGCCGAAGGCAGCTGCTTAACCAACTGAGCCACCCAGGTGTCCCTAAAATCAATTTCTTTAAAGATTGCCAGTGATTTATCTACCAGTTGTAGTGACTTTTCCAGCTTTATTTACTTCTGCTTTACTGGTTAAGTGTGCTGTTTTTAAAATTATTTTCTCCTTAAGTGTTTAGAGCCTGTGTTCTTGACTCCTGGTTCTTTTCTATTTATTTTTCCAGGATATTTCTTTTTGTGTGCACATGATAAAAAATTAAATAGTACAGCACATGATAAAAAATTCAGCACTTTCACTCTCTAGAGGCACCCTAAACACTTCTCTTTCCAATTCTAGAGGTATAAGCTAATATGCATATAATCTCTATTTTATCTTATCTCTAATCTATATCTCTATCTAATCTATATCTCTAATCTATTTTAAAATTTATCACCTTGTTGATGTCTATCAACTCCCTATTTCTTTTTTTTTTTTTTTTAAGATTTTATTTATTTATTTGTTAGAGAGAGAGAGAGATCGAGCACAGGCAGACAGAGAGGCAGGCAGAGGCAGAGGGAGAAGCAGGCTCCCTGCCGAGCAAGGAGCCCGACGTGGGACTCGATCCCAGGACGCTGGGATCATGACCTGAGCCGAAGGCAGCCGCTTAACCAGCTGAGCCACCCAGGCGTCCCTCAACTCCCTATTTCAACAGATGAAATATTCCAGTGGATGAAAATTTAGCTTGCCAACCTCTTACCCTTTCACATTATTTTAAAGTTCTACTTGTTTCCTAGGCTTCTTTAGATATACTTAAACCTCTGTAGTTCTAACAATTTCCAACAATCTCTTTTATTTCAACTTTAAAGATTTACTTCTCATATTTTCCTTTCCACTAATATATCCCAAATAACCATGATACTGGTATTTCATGCATTATGATGTTTGGTTGTGCTGGTTTTTTATTATGACTTACAATGTTTATATAAATGTTATTTATACTGAGTCAACTATTGTAGTGTGATTACATTTCCTTTTCTTGGTACAAGTTTATTTTCTTCAAGGTAACAATGATCTCATTTTAATTTTATAGACTTATCACCAATTGAGCCCCAAATTTCCCCAGTAACCTTAAACTTCTAATTAATTGGATAATTAATTAACTAACTAATTAATGAGATAATTAATCTGTTCCTCTTCTTTTGATGCAGAGGCATTTCTTTTAGACTGTCTTCTCCCCCTGCTCCAATTTGGGCAAGTTATTCTCTATGCTTGCTATGTAGCTGTCCTGGGACTTCTATGTTTCTCAGCATTGAATCCACTGGCTTCCCTCTTTCTTACCTGCTTTTTTTTTTTTTTTAAATTTAAGATTATTTATTTATTTATTTGTTAGAGAGAGAGAGAGCGAGCGAGCACAGGCAGACAGAGTGGCAGGCAGAGGGAGAAGCAGGCTCCCTGCCAAGCAAGGAGCCCGATGTGGGACTCGATCCCAGGACACTGGGATCATGACCTGAGCCGAAGGCAGCTGCTTAACCAACTGAGCCACCCAGGCGTCCCTCTTACCTGCTCTTTTACTGGAATACCTTCCTAAAGTAATCTTCTCAGAAATACGCTGCTGAAAAAGAGGTGCCATTTGAATCTCTTGTTCTTTTGTAAGTAGCTTATACTTTTCTCTTTGGAAGTTTTAGAATGTATATAGGTATACTTATTTATCCTGCTAACTGGTTCACAGACCTTTAGATAAGGTTTATTTTATTTCTTATTTTTCTGTTTCTCTTTTTGCAACTCCTATCTGTTAGATATTGGATCCCTTGAATTAATTCCATGTCTTTTTTCTTTTCCATTTTCAACTGACAGTTCAAAGGGAAGTCACTGTTCTCTCTATATTATCTTTTTTTTTTCTTTTAAGATTTTATTTATTTGTCAGAGAGAGAGCACAGGAGCGAGCACAGGCAGACAGAGTGGCAGGCAGAGGCAGAGGGAGAAGCAGGCTCCCAGCTGAGCAAGGAGCCCGATGTGGGACTCAATTCCAGGACGCTGGGATCATGACCTGAGCCGAAGGCAGCCGCTTAACCAACTGAGCCACCTAGGTGTCCCTCTCTATATTATCTTAATAAATATGACATGTCTCTCTCTTTCTCTCTCTTTTTTAAAGGTTTTATTTATTTATTTGACAGACAGAGATCACAAGCAGGCAGAGAGGCAGGCAGAGAGAGGAAGGGAAGCAGGCTCCCTGCTGAGCAGAGAGCCCGATGTGGGACTCCATCCCAGGACCTTGGAATCATGTCCTGAGCCGAAGGCAGAGGCTTTTTTAACCCACTGAGCCACCCAGGTGCCCCCCTCTCTCTCTTTCTCTCTCCAAACTAGCAGTGGGACTCTCTTATATCAGGTGTTTTTTTGTGTGTGTGTGATTTGAAGAATGTCCCCAAAGGGCCTCCCAAAATACTTTGTAGACAGACGCTTAATGAATCTCCCTGATTTCAGACTCTCTTTTCCTGCCTTCCCTACTTGGTGTTGACTCCAAGCCTTTGTCCTATTCTAACAGTCACCACTGTTTTCATTCATTTATTCAACCAGTATCTATGATATATAATGTGCCAGGCAGTGGGGATGCTGACACTGAAAAGTCTCAGATGGTTTTATTATTTACCCTGTTCCCAGCAGTGAAGTCTCCCTGAGTTTTGGAAGTACATTTCCATCTCTAACTACAATGTTCTCTCCCAGCGTTCTCTTCCCATACCCCCCCCCCCATTTAGTTTGGGTGTACCTCAATGCACCCATTCTGCTACACTCTTGAATGTTTGTAAAATTTCTTAATGGGCCCAAAACGAGCCTCACCAGTTCTTTTAGTGATAAAAATCTCTGACATGCTCTTTTTATTTTCTGTGTTCTCAAAGAAAGATGTACAAAAAAAAAAAATTCTAGCAGAGAGTCTGGGTTACCTCATTTTGTCTAAAAAAGGTCTCATGGTCATTCTACAGATAAAAAAGCTTAACCAGACAAAACTATCAGACTAGAAAAGCAAATATAATTAGGAACACTTAAAATGACACCATGTAGCCACATCCATCTCCACTGACCAACTTATCACTGAGAATAAGAAACCATCCGACTTTAAGGGCAGATATATCTACGTCTTATTAACACCCAGAGACAGCAATTTATACTGTGGGGAGAAGCTTCTGGGAAATGTTGGTCGTCTCGTCTACTCTTTCCCTTTCACCATCCTGCCCTCTGCTGATCCAGACCTTACTCTTCCCTGTGCAACCCGCAGTTGCTGACTGCTTTGCATGATACATCAACAGGAAGTCTTTTCCACATCAACAGACACAATTACCTAACCTTCCCTACTGCTCAGCCAATGGGCTGGCTCACCGGACAGTAAAAATAATTACCCAGTGCCAAGTCAGCTGTAATAACTGTACTGCTGGTACGATATGCACATTGTTTTAATTGAGGCAAATACACTACGTAACGGAAAGGCATTGGACGCAGGACATAAGAGTTTTCTGGGTTTTGTGTCTAAAGCCTTTGGCAGCACGTAGGCTCCATACCCATAACTGTGTAGATTATAACCATAAAAATCCCAAAGGATTCCATTAAGCTTTTAATAACACAGGTTAGAAAATAACAGTACCCACTAATGTGATGAAGGCAAGAGAGCATTTTTAAACCAAATGTCATTTTCTTAAAATACAGAAATAGGAAGAATAAGGAACTCTTTCTAAGGTATGTGAATAGTAGCAATTTGACTGAGTGAAGTGTTAATTCCCCATGGGAGAGCTTGAGTTCATTGTCATTTAAGGTGCTTTTACAGTTAATGTTACGGTTTTGCATTGTGGCTTCTCATTTCTTTGTGAAGAAGGGGGTGCCGTACAAATTATATTGGTGTATGAAAATACTGGTAATACCCGATTTTGCTAAGGGAGACTTTTTTTTTTGGTCTTGACGTTAAGTTATTGGTTCAAATAACTTCCTTTAAAAATTCTGTTTAACTAATGGTCTCCAGTCAGAGACTGAGGAGTTGCACTTTTAGGCCTCTAGGGGTCAGCATAACTCGAAGGAAGAGCAAGACAGCAAACAAGAAAAAGCAAGGCTATGCACAGGGTCTGACCAAAAACTGACATGGGGTGTAGGGAGGAATGTGAGGCGGCAGCATAAGTTCCACTAAAAGAGAGGACTAGGAGCAGAGGGGAAGTTGACTCTACAGCCAGTCCACACAGTGTTCTGGTTTGTGTTCTGCAGAAAACCCGGGACCCAAATCACTGAATAATATGTTGCCTATCGCATAAACTCCCTTGAAACTACTGACATCATTACTGTATTTTTACGATTCCCTTCATATATGTTGTACTTCACCTTTTTTTTTTAAAGGATTTATTTATTTTGGAAGGGGGAGGGGAAGCAGGAGAGGGAGAGAGAATCCCAAGCACACTCCCTGCTGAGTGCAGAGTCCAACATGGGGTTTTACCCATACCCCAACTAGATCGTGACCTGAGCTGAAATCAGGAGTCAGAGCTTATCCGACTGAGCCACCAAGCCTCACTGTTTACTTTCATAATGTCTGTTTTGGCCTTTTGGATTTATACCATTGAGATATGAGAGTTAAGCACCACAAGCTGGTTCTTCCCAAAGCAATGGCTTTTCAGTTTGAAATTACTTAAAAATAAAATCTCAAAAATAATAATCTCCACACCCAACCCAAGGTGGGGCTTGAACTTGCAACCCTGAGATCAAGAGCTTCATGTTCTGCTGACTGAGCCAGCCAGACGCCCCCCCCCCCGAAATTATTTGAAGGCTAGAAGGTTCTGAGGGGTTGGTGAGCCCTCTCTTAGGTACTAAATGGTGGGTTTTATTCTTTTTACCTGTAAACCATTCAATACTACCTGCAGAAGTATGGTGATTATAATCATAAATTTTGGAAGCAACTCATTAGCAAAACTCACTACAGTATCATACCTCTCACTGCCCTGTATCAATCTCAGAGACATGTGGAGAGCTGAACTATAAGGAGGGGTAATGAAGAACACACCTCCTTTCTACTTTCTGTTATATTTCCCTGTGCATCTGGACAATACTCTTGGGGACCACGGCTGATAAATAATTGTCTGTCTCATTTGATGACAACCACACAGTGAGGATTTAACAGTGTTGGCCACCATTTATGCTATGGGGAAAAAGAGCACTGTATTTTTCCCTTCCTATAAAGGGAGTGAAAGAAACTGTGTTTGGGCAGTTCGGTAACAGTTCTTGGGCATAAGAAAAGAAATCATTTCCTATTCCTCACAAACTTTGATTTACAAAAGAATGCTGGAAGCTAAAAGCCTTGTTGATTTATCATGTGAAGCAAAGAGTAATTTTTCTCCCCTTGTTATGCTTTCATATAATCATGCTCACTGCCTGTATGGGTGGCATTAAAGAATTTCTGAATAAAAATAATAATTTCTTGCTTTCAACCTTCATAATTCACATCAGCAAGCACCCCGCTAGGCGGTGATGCCTACTGCCAGTGACGCTCAATCTTTTTTGCACGCCACTTATCTGCCTTGCGCAGCTGCGTGTCCCATTGATCGCAATACCTGTAGGATAATACGCCCGTAGGCGTTCTTTAGCAGATTAACCACATCCGCGTGAGACAGCCCATCCAAAGGTTGCCCATTAATGCTGACAATCCGATCTCCAACCTGGAAGTACAAAAGTGGTAGAAAATCACTATCATTAAGAAAAATTAAATTTGAGGAGAATGCTTAAAATTCTTTGTAAGTCCTATTTCCCATTTGTGGCCATTGTGAAGAGCCTGTGTTTCTCCTAGGTATGCATGTTCCAGAAGCATGAGGAATTTTTATGGCTTTCCCCAAACACAGACCAATCAGAGAAACAAGAAGGGGGTCAGATGTGATTAGGGGAAGGCACGGCAGGCCACTTTTGTATTTTGGCAATGGCGGTGATTCATACATCCATTCACCAGTAATAGCGGGGCATACAAATTAACTGTTCAATAAAGCTCTAATGAGGAAGCCAAATATTTTCCCCTTTATTTTTCTACCTAAGTTAAGAATAAGGGGCACTGGGGAAAAAAATCATTACGAACATTAATTCTTCTGGCTGAAGGACGATTCTCAGGTCAAATCTCTCAGGCGAAGATTAATTTTGGGTGGAATGAAGTGCAAAAAGTGGTTTGGGAGGCTTTGCAAATGAGCTGCAATTTCTTCCTTCATCAGGAAGCTTTGATACAAACAATAATATTTTTATATGCCCAGGGACCTAATGAATTTTAGGTGTCAACTTTCTCCAATGCATTTTGCCCTCAGCGTGGGTCTCTGTTGGAATTCCAACTTTAAAATAAAGCACCCCTGGCTGCAACTTTGTCTCCCACCACATACTACGAGCACTTCACCATTTTCTTTCTGTTTACCTTAAGCTTCTGGGTACGTGCAGCCACACCACTGGCCTGAATCATGGCAATAAATATCGGGATATCTCCTAAGGGACTTCCTTTTCCTCCGGCAATACTGATTCCAAGGGCATCGCTGAGCTCCTAAAAAAGGAAAACACGGTGCGCGCTCATATATTTAATAAAAAAACCACAACCCGACTGCTCCTGGAGAGCTGTTGAACAAAATCCTTCCATGATGCAGGAGGCCAGGGTAACATGGGAGTTAAGAGCAGTGCCTTTGGAGTCGGAAAGAAACCTGTGTTTTCAGCTCGAGCGCTGAATTAGCTGGGGGTGGGGAGGGTCTTTAGGCGGTTCCTTAATCTCTGTAGAGTTTGCTTTATGTTGGTTTGAAGGATTAAATGAGATGATAGAGTGCAGTCTTAGCCTACAGAAGAGGCTCAATAAAAGGCAACAGTAGGAGTAAAAACAACAACAAAAAAATACAAAACAGCCCTATGTTACTGCTCAGTTTAGTGGCCAATTTTGATGCAGACTTGGCAAGTATGTTCTCATATGGTGTTTATGATTAAACTGCCACACATATCATGCTCTTCTGAGTGTGAACAAACACACTTGGCTCTCAGGAGCTGCACGGCTGCCTTACAACAAAGGCTCTGAGAGGACGCCCACTGGAGTGGTAAGGGAGTCCACAGAGAAAAGGGACACGTGGCTGAAAGCATTCCCAAAGGTTAGGAGGTGAGGCAGCTTGGTTCACTCGGGGCCTGGTGAAGCAATCCTGGCTCTCACCCAGGTTTTCCTCACATTTGTACCACAGGGTTACGTTTTTAAAAACCACAGAAAGAATGATGGAGGCATTCCGGCTCCAGCCTGGTAGCATTCACTCAACTATAGCATCTCTCTCCTGCTGATTGAAATGGATGACTTGGTCAAGGGCAGAAAACGACTACCTGAGGCTTCGGAAAAGTAAAGAGACAAACACACTGTGGGCGGGAGCTGAAACCTGGAGAGAAAGCAGGAGGGGGTGGATCTCCCCCTTGTCTTCCAGGCTGCTCTGTCCTGAGGGTGAGACCCCGTCAAGGAGCTAGAAAGGTGGTGACAGTGTAAGGCTCTGCTGTGGACACCTCCCTCGCCCCATCTCGCAGGTCAGAGGAACCAGCTGAGGGAGCCCCAGGTGGCTGGAGAAGAAAGGAAGAAAGCTGGAGTAGACAGACAGCCTGAGAAGAAGGGGAGCCACAGAAGTCTCTGGCTTCATCCTAAGCAACTCATGTGAGGGACAGACCCACACAGACCTGAGCTGGGAGGTGAACCATGGCTCCCAAAGAGGTGAGACCAAACTTGCAGTCTGAACCCGAATGCTGCCTGCCTGCTAAACCATAAATATCAACACTCTTCAGAGTCTACACAGCGTAACATTCCTGGGGTCCAGGATAAAATCCTAAACTACTCAGTAGGCAAAAAAAAAAAAAAAAAGAAGGTGACCATTTTTTTTCAGTTCTTTAAAATATGCAGAACAGGATGCCTGGGTGGCTCAGTTGGTTTAGCGTCTGCCTTTGGCTTGGGTCATGATCAGGGTCCTGGGATCAAGCCCGAGTCAGGCTCCTTGCTCTGCGGGGAGCCTGCTTCTCCCTCTGCCTCTGCTCATGCCCTCTCTCTCTCTCAAATAAGTAAATAAATAAATAATGAAATTGCAGGGTGGTTGAAAGTAAAAATTATAGCATTGTTTGTTGGGGTTCTCAGTTTATGTAAATGTAAACATATGAAGACTATGGCATAAGTATTAGTGGTGTGGGTGGGGTAAAGAGGCTTATATAGTAGCAAGACTCCTGATGTTTTAGTCGATTATTTAAAAATATACACAGCTTAGTGTGCTTCAAAGATTTTACCTCATAAAGTTTGAAGATGGGAAAAGAACAAATGACAACAAAAACCATATATGAAAAAGCTTTGAAAACTCATATCACAGGGGCTCCTGGGTGGCTCAGTTGGTTAAGCGACTACCTTTGGCTCAGGTCATGATCCCAGGGTCCTGGGATGGAGTCCCACATGGGGCTTCTCCTGCTCAGCACGGAGCCTGCTTCTCCCTCTCCTTCTGCCTGCCACTTACCTTGTTTGTGCTCTGTCAAATAAATGAATAAAATCTTAAAAAAAAAACCTTATGTCATGTAAGTATGAGGAATTATTCTTTACTATTAATAATATTACTAATGCTGCCATGTCATGCCTATAAAAGAAGAATGGCAAAGCTGACCTCTCCAGTCACAGGTAATTTATATCCTGTTTTTGAACATATTTGTGTCTGACTTATATTTTTTGAATGCATCAATAGTAAAGCAATGCATGCAAAATGGCAAGATGTGTTTTATCACAAAAGTTTCTACTTGGAACATGTGTGGAAGAATATGGTTACTGGGAGCAGGCCTTTTTATAAAGCCTGTTTAAAAAAAAGTGGCTGAAATGACTAAAGAAACAAAATTATATCTATCTATATTTTTTAAAAAGATTTACCCATTTATTAGAGAGGGTGCATGCAAGCCTGAGTGGGAGAAGAAGAGGGAAAGGGAGAGAGACTCAAGCCAACTTCGCTGCTGAGCTCGGAGCCTGACATGGGGCTCGATCCCACTGCTGTGAGATCATGGCCTGAGCTGAAACCGAAAGTCAGAGGCTCAACCAACTGCACCACCCGGCACCCCTATAAAATGATATTTTATAAACCCTGGAATGAGGGGAAATTTATGGAATAACTTGGCTTTGTTCAAATCCATCATAATGCTTTAATAATTTATCCATAATTATGTACATGTTGGCAGATTTAGCTTTCCCATCATAGGAACATCTGAGTTACCCCTTGGTGGAAAGATACTAGGAACAAATGAAGCAGATTTACTTCAAATTGTACTCAGTAATAACGGATGCCACTTCTTGGACATCTGTGACACACTAGGTACTATGCTAAGAACACTATTTGCATTATCTCATTTAATCCACACAGTAAGATTGACCTTATGAGGTAAGTGTTGTCAGCCCCAGTCCACAGATGAGAAAACTTGCATAACTTGCTGAAGGTCATAGAGCTGATATATGGTAGAGAGCCTTCAAACACAGCGATGGTTGATTCCAGAGAACTAAGCTATGTGGGGTATCTCTTCACTGCAGTTGAACCATGATTATAACAAAGTCATCATTTCTTTTTAAGTACTTCTTGAATCTCAAATTTAATGGTTGAAAGTGATCAAAATAAAAGTACTTTCCAATATTCTGGATATCGCACAGAAGTTTGAAAATCAGGATCAACAACTTTATGAATTTAAATACAACTCACCAAATCTTCTCAAGAAGGTGATTTAGCAGTATGTGTAAAAACCTTTAAATAACAAGTGTGGCTTTTGACTCAACAATTGCATTTCTAGAAACGAGTCCTGAGGAAATCACCCAAAATATAGACAGAAAAAGAAAAACGAAGATGTTGCTATAAAAGAGCAAAAGTTGAGAAATGTGCTAATTGTTTAGTAGGAGGAAGGTGATTTAAGTATAGCACATTTATACTATGCAATCGATAAAAATCAGGCTGTGTGCTGTAAAGAAAAATACTAGCATGGCTAAAAGTTCATCCTTTAAAGTGAAGGAGACAGGGGCACTTGGGTGGCTCAGTTAGTTAAGTGTCTGACTCTTGATTTCAGCTCAGGCTGTGATCTCAGGGTCCTGGGATTGGGCCCCACATCAGGCTCCATGCTTGGCATGGAGTATGCTTGAGATGCTCTCCTTCCTACCCCCCCAGCTTCTGCTCACACAAACTCTCTCTAAATAAATAAAATCTAAAAAAAAAAAGTGAAAAAGACATGCTACCAGAGTATGTTTAATATGATACCATTTTTTCCTTTGGTTTGTTTCATAAAACTTAAACACATGCACAAAACACAGTGGATGGGACATACCAAAAAATTTACAATGGTTCTCTATGTGGCTTTACTGTGTTTTTCTAAGTCTATTTATGTTAACACAGACCATTTACTGCCTTCAGTAACTTAAAAGAGCACCCTAACAATCCAACAAATTGTACTGAGGAGAAAATATACACTTTAAGGGAAATGTAAAACAAATCAGAAAAATAGCAAAATTAATGACCTACCCTGATGATCTCAACAGTCCTTGGTCCCATATCTGTGCCTATAAATAATGAAGCAACACAGTTAACTTTTTAAAATAAAGAGATAACACAGCTAGGATTTAACATTCTCCTATAAAAATATTATTATTAAAAAAATAGTATTTTCTACGTCTTTCAAGAGAGAATACAAATAGGTATTATATACTTTCTCAAAATCCAAACTGGCAACTATTGGTTAGGGGCTATTTTAAGAGGCCCTCTGTCTGAGGTAGATGTGGTCATAACCACGTGGTCTGACAGAAGCTGAGGGTACCAGCAGCTGCCTGGGATATGGAGCCTAAACGGCTATTTTTGTGTCACTGTACATTTTCCTGCCTTAATGGAAAACAAGCCTCTCCTCAAGGAAAGGGTTGAAAAGACACCTTGCCTTGCCCTAACTGCAATGGTATATATGTTTTTGACCTTCCTCAAGTGACCTGTCATTTGAAATTTTTCTCTTTGGGAAATAGTTTTCCTTTATGAAGTAGCTTCAATTTCCGCTTTCCTGTTTTTCATGTGATTTGTGTACAGTTAAAGGCACATTCCCAAAATGAGTCTCTATGGCTTTCCTTCCTTTAGAACAGGCTTTTCAGCAAGCTTGGGGCTTAGGTGCACGTATTCGAAGATTTCAACGTATCTGAATTGAGGGTGAAGAACTGTTTCTAAAAATATTATTATTGGGGCGCCTGGGTGGCTCAGTGGGTTAAAGCCTCTGCCTTCAGCTCAGGTCATGATCCCAGGGTCCTGGGATCGAGTCCTGCATCGGGCTCTCTGCTCAGCAGGGAGCCTGCTTCCCCCTCTCTCTCTCTGCCTACTTGTGATCTTTGTCAAGTAAATAAATAAAATCTTTAATAAATATGTATATATATATTATTATTTTAAAAAATTGGGGTCACAGGATAGTTTTACTGGAGGTGTGTCCAAGTCATACCTGAACTTCTGGGGGAAGGATCTGGAGCTCTTTTCGTGCCGACCAGGTTTTGCAGGCTGGTGATGACAGGAGCCAGGGAGGGATGGAAGCTGCTGTGGGCGCTGTGTTGGCTTCCCTGGAAAGCAAGCCTGCCATCAGCTGCGCTCAGACTCGGACTTGGTCTTAAAATTCAGACTTAGTATTCTAATTACTGAAATAGCCATAACCATGTGACAGAAAATTCTGCAGAGGCTAAAAGAGAAAACATAAGTGACCCCTACTCACATTCTTTCCTAACGCAATCCCATTTGACATTTTTCCATTGTCTTCCCTCTTATATGAGCTTTTATATATGGTTTCAATCATCAAGATAAAAAACACGCAATACCTTAAGTTTTCTTGCTCCCCACGAAATCAAAACACATTTTCCTAGAGTTTTAGTGTTTATATATAATCAGTTAATGGCACTACGTGTCACTGGGGGCTATAGTCAACATTTATTACCTTATTACCCAAATTACATGATCTATTTTGCTAAAACAACTATCATAAAATCTTGACTAAAAGAAACTTTCTCCTCAGTTATAGGAGAAAGCAGCAAATATCAAGGGAATATATTGTTTTAGGAATGGGTTAAATTTTTTGTCTCAGAGATTTTCCGGGAGTCAGTGGTAATTGAACCCAATCTGTTACACTTCCATTATTGTCCTTTTATTCATTTAAATAAATATTTGAGGTCGACATTTTATTGTCATGTATGGCTAGTAGCTAGTCAATAAGAATCATATACACAGTGGAGGACCTTTCCAATGCAGAAAATAATGTAAACCTCCCCACTCAAAAAGTAACCAATAATGAATAAAGAATGTTTTCTACCAAATTATCAAGGTTATGCCTAATTGCCTCAAAATTTTAAGCTAAACCTAAGATCACAATTATAATCTGATAAATTATAATTTGATCCATTTTCTTAGTTCTATGATGCAAGTTAATATTTTGATTCCTTAAATATGAAAATATTCAAACATAAAGAAAAGGTGAATTATACAGTAGACATTCATATGCATGCCACCTAGATCCCACCATTAATATTTTGCTGGATTTTCTTTATCACATAACCACTCATCTATTCACAAATTTTTAAAAATTCATTTCAAGTAAGTTACAGATATCATATACTTCACAATGGGTATATATATTTAAAGGAGTGTTTTCTATATTTCCCTGAAAGGACAGGATTTAAATTAACAGTGCTATAATAAATATTCAGAATTGAGGGAGTACAGCACATTATAATGTTTGCTAAAAAAAAATCTCAGAACAATGTGTTTACCACAGCCTTTATAATTATGAACTGTGCCTGGAGGTGTTCCCTCAGTTATCCGAGAAAAAGATTTCTCAAGTGATTTTCTGTACGCACCTTCCTCTGCGGAGTAAAGGCACTCTTTTCTGGTTGGTGGGAAAAGACTTTTATAAAAAAGAGGCTCGGTGGCCCCAAGAATAGAAGATTCCCTTTAATGAACCCACTTTCTCTAGGCCAAGTCTAACAAATTATAATTTTCCTTGGCCCTCAGAAGAAGTTTACCTCCCCATCTTATAATTGCCTAGAAAGAAATCTGTGCCCCTACAGGATCTGAAGGTAGAAATGTTTGGGAATGGGATCCTCTTTTTCTCTGGTCAGGTCATGGGCTGGTCTTCAGCTCTGGATAATGGAGGACATTTCCTTTTCACAGCCAGCTATGAACCTTTTTTCAATGAGCCAAGTATCACTGCAGACTCTCATATCACCTCAGCCAAAATTTTAAGGACAAAGTTAGGATAAAACATATTTACTATTTTTCTTAAAACTGAATTAAACTTCTACCCTCAAAGGTAAAAATTCTGTGCAAGAAGTTTGGATTAAAGTGTTTGATACTTTGTCTTGGGTTTCCAAAATAGGACAGCTCACATTCATAGATCAGCTAAATGGTGATGATGGTTTTATTGACATTTAATAATAGAGCTTCTAAATTTGTTAGCTCTGTATTTAACCTGAGTGTGAACTTTATTAATCACTAAGACGTTCTTATACATGTTCCTCAAGGACAGAAATCTAGTTCTACCTACCTCATCCTTCAGTTCAAACTTTTCTTAAAATGTTGGAATTCTTTGTATCCCTTTGTGATTTTGCATATGCTATTCCATCTGTCTGGGATCCCTTCTCCCTCTTTTCAACCTATCAAACTCCTTGTAGAGTGAGATCCAATGGAGCCCCCTCTGTGGTACCCTCCCATATTCTCCAAGGAAGAAAAATTTTATACCCAGTATTGTTCAGTCTGAATTCTAACCTGCGTACAACAAGGCTTTAGTGAAATCACTCAACAAGCGAACCTTCCACTAAGAAAGATGCCGAGACAACTATTTTTGCATCTGAAGTTCCCACTGTTGATACAAGTCTGCTCAGACTCATCATCAACCATTTGTTCCTGGAGTTCCGCCATAGCACTGAGTCTTAGTGCCCATGATATTTGCTGCTCATTGCACTGGCCAGAAATGAAAGAGAAAACATATTCTAAGCTTAACATGATGTTTACTGGGTTTCACTGTTTTGCAGATTCTCTAAGACAAGACAGCTAGTCTGTGATCCTAGCTGAACAATGGTATTTTTCTTTACCCATTTTCTAACACCAGTGAAGCAAAGGGGGCAGTTCGTAGCATTCCAGAAACACCTGTGGGCTAATCACAAACTCAGAAGGACTTTTGAACAAAAGCTTTGGAGAGGCTTTAAGTCTAAGGCAACCAGGGAGAGGACCAAAACTCATGCTTTTCTCCTCAAGAAAAAAAAAAAAAAAAAAAGGCCCATCTATAACTCACAAAGGAGATGGAGGTCACAAGTTAAGTTTCTACAGCTTTATTATGTACCAAATGGGACAAAATAGTCTACCATCTTGATTTTGTCAGCCATTATAATGAAAACAAAACTAAACCCCCAAACTTTGAAATATACTTTGTTAAAAACAAAAAGTGGCACTTACATCAGCCTTGCAAATAAACATAAGATGTTTGCTAACCTACAAAATATCACCCATTAAGGCCTCCCTCTCAGAGGAGAACCCCCTACACTTCGCTCTCTTAGGAATATGCCATTAATTGCCCTCAGCATGTGTGAGTGGCTATTCACAAGTTAACTTTACAGCAATATTTAATTGAATGAATGGAACAATGTTGTGCTAATGAGGGTCAAATTGCCACCAGATGTTGCTTCTTTCTTTCTTTCTTTTTTAAATAAACACAGCTGTGTACATGCATGCATGCGTAGGCAATACAGAACTACTAGTGGACGAGAAAAGTGGTTCTAAGGAAACACTGGCAGGCAATAAAGGAGAGAAAAATCTAGGGATTAACGAATATTAATAAATTTCCATCCACCTTTCATTTTTATTTCAAACACATTAAAATGCACTGAATGTGGTGTTGTGAATATGCTGTCTAGTACACATTATTTCCAATCATTTACGAAATGGGGGGCTTTCTCCCAGTGGGGATAGGTGAGTGAGTCAGTCTGACGGGAAGCCATCAACAACCTGACTATTCTGTGAGGTCTTCCTCGAGGAGGTCCAGGAACCAGCTCGGAGTCTTCCAATCTCTAGCTGCACCAGCCCCTGTGCACACTTGGGAGGACAAGAAGAGAGGTGAGAAACAGCATTCACATTCTAAATTATCATGGCAGAGCTCCCACTCATCTCTGCACCAAGAACTATAAATGGGTGGTGAAAGCAAGAGGGGGAAAAGGAAAGTCAGTAATCAAAAACAAAAAACACAAAACACACTAAATAACAAAAATTCATCAACTCCATGAGGTATTCACTTCATGACTTCATGACTTCTTTAACCATGGTAAAAGGATTACATTTCAATTCACCTCTTCCTTATCCCTTCTGATGAAAGTATTCACAAGCAGTGAAATAATGAAGAAAAAGTGGTGAATGGAGGACAGAAAAATCAGAGATAATTTACAAATAACAAATTCCCTCATAAGTCGTAACTCATAGCTGACTATATTAGGAAATCAGGATTTTAAAATAAACAAGGTTCATTTTTCTTTGCAAAAGCTTCCACAGCTATTTGTGAAACAGTGTGAGATGCAGCTGGTTACAGCTGAATGGAAATTTACAAGAATTTTTATTAATCAGTTTCTTCCAAGGGAGCTTGTGTCCATGGGGCAGAGACACTTGGAAGGGAATTCTGAACCTAGCCTCTCTACAACTTTGGCAAGAAACTGCGTCAGTGGTGGGAAAACCACTCAAGCAGATCCTTGCCATCTTGGACACCCTGCTCTACTTTTTCAAACTTCATTTTTGAAACGGGAATTGGTCTAGGTAATCTTTAACGGTCCCTCCAGCAATAAAAGCTGAATTTGGTACATTCATGACAATATAGCTTTAGAGAGAGAAGGATGAATTTCTTTACTCCATGAGAACTTACCACATCTAATGCATTTAGAGGGTAACATGGGTACCTGGTTTCTAACAAGCAGAAAAAGTAGCTCAGAAATCCTCCAAGAGGTTTCTCCTCAGCCCTATTAGTCAATATAACAGCTTTCTTATAAAGCTATTTATGATGGGGTAAAATAATCAGAGATTAGATCTCTCCTGAAAACTAGAGTTAGCATAAAATCAACCCATTTTATAACCAAGCTAGATTAGAACGGTTCCCTCTGGACTTCAGTTACACCAGCTGGGCCAACAGCAGCCTGAGGACTCACCTTGAGGACAGTGGCCACCGTCTCCTGTGAGGCATTTCTCATGTCCTCCCCATTCACAGATAAGATCTGATCTCCCTGAATCAGTCTCCTATCCAGGTCTGCAGCTCCACCTTTGACGATGTCAGAAATAAACACTCCACTTCCATTTCTGTGGATACCACCAAGGAACAGTGAATGGCACGGTTTATTATTCCTGAGTCAGTCTTCGATCACCAACATTCTATACAGGTTTACTATATCCTAAAGCTTGGAATAAGGGTCCCCCAAAACCGTCCCATCCACTAATCTTCACTAACTTCCCACATGATAAACCTCAGAATGCTTGCCCTTTAAATAGTTTATACCCATTTATGCTGCCTACTGTAATATTAATTTCTTTTTTTAAATTAAAAAAAATTTTTTTTAAAGATTTTATTTATTTGTCTCAGAGAGAGAGAGAGAGAGAGAAAACACGAGCACACAAGCAGACAGAGCCAGAGAGAGAAGCAGGCTCCCTGCTGAGCAAGGAGCCAGATGTGGGCCTCGATCTCAGGACCCTGGGATCATGACCTGAGCGGAAGGCAGTGGCTCAACCAACTGAGCCACCCAGGCGTCCCTGTAATATTAATTTCTATTAGCCCAAGGGCATCATTTCTACAAGAGGATAATCTTAAGTGAGATGAAACAGAAATTCACTTTATTTTTTTAATTTTTTTTTTTTTAGATTTTATTTATTTGACAGAGATCACAAGTAGGCAGGGTGGGGGGGAGCAGACTCCCTGCCGAGCAGAGAGCCTGATGCAGTGCTCAACCCCAGGACACCGAGATCATGACCTGAGCCGAAGGCAGAGGCTTAACCCACTGAGCCACCCAGGTGCCCTGGAAATTCACTTTAAAAAGTAGAGTTAAGGGGCACCTGGGTGACTCAGTGGGTTAAGCCTCTGCCTTCGGCTCAGGTCATGGTCCTGGGGTCCTGGGGTTCTGGGATTGAGCTCCACATCGGGCTCTCTGCTCAGCGGGGAGCCTGCTTCCCTCTCTCTCTCTGCCTGCCTCTCTGCCTACTTTTGATCTCTGTCTGTCAAATAAATAAAATATTAAAAAAAAAAGTAGAGTTAAGTACTCTTAAAATGTACAAGCTATTTCCTTACCAATCAGCTCAATTATTGGCATCTGATCCGCTTCTAGTTTCGCACCCTCCCTATTCCTTCCCTTATTATGGTTTTAATTATATTTACTCATCTGAGGAGTAAATAAATGTAGGTCTCAAAGTTCAAGAGGGTAGAAAGTAGAGAAAGAGGTTGAAAAGTCTCCTACTCACCTCTGTTCCCCAGCCCCCAAGTTCCTTTTCCAGAGGTAACCAGTATGTTACCTTTTTCTTGTGTATCTTCTAGAGATAGTCTGTGTATACATTAGCAAATGCATGTATGTACAGTGCATATGTGTGTGAACAGATATACACGCACATACTCTTCTCCAGAGTTTTTTATTCCAGTTTTGTTTTATCTTTTTCAGTTGACACACCCTCAGATTGGCCTTTACGAGCACTTGGGGGTTCCTCACTGTTTTTTTTAGGGCTGTATACTATTCTACAGATGGTCTTCAATTTCACGATAAGTAAACTATTAATAAAGAAGACACAGGTGGGGCGCCTGGGTAGCTCAGTGGGTTAAAGACTCTGCCTTCGGCTCAGGTCATGATCCCAGCACCCTGGGATCGAGCCCCGAATCGCATTCTCTGCTCAGTGGGGAGCCTGCTTCCTCCTCTCTCTCAGCCTACTTGTGATCTCTGTCTGTCAAATAAATAAAACCTTAAAAAACAAAAAAAGAAGACATAGGTTACTGTCATTCACCAGCTACAGCAAACAATGTGCAATGGATACTGTTGTGGAACTGCTAAGCCAAAGAATCACAAACGTGAGAGCTTATGCACCTGACTCTTCACAATGGAAATTTCTGGGCTCAGGAGTATGTTTCTAAGTGTTCCTTACAAACTCAATCTGAAATACTAGTATTGTATGAAGAGTGTAGGAGACAACAAAGTAAAAAACCATTCCTCTACGCAGAATCTCCCCAGGCATGTGCATGTCACAACCAGCAAGCAAACTTCAACATGGGCTCTGTCAGGTGTGTGGTGAGTTTATTTAAAAATAGGAGTCTCAGCTTTTCTGATTTATAATGCATTTTCAGAGTGATGATTTAATGGTGCTGAAGAATGAGACCACGACACCATGATACTTGGCACAAGGTCAGTGCTCTCAAAAACTGTCTCCAATGTTTTTATTGTAATAAGGGCTTGGATGGGGTGCCTGGGTGGCTCAGCGGGTTAAGCCACTGCCTTCGGCTCAGGTCATGGTCTCAGGGTCCTGGGATCGAGCCCCGAATTGGGCTCTCTGCTAAGCGGGGAGCCTGCTTCCCTCTCTCTCTCTCCTCTCTGCCTACTTGTGATCTCTGTCAAATAAATAAAATCTTAAAAAAAAAAATGGCTTGGATGGCTGAAGAAAAGTATCAGGCTAGCCATCAGAGGTCTGATGGGCCTCTGTGAGGGCACAGGACATAATATATAAAAAACCAACTTCAGTTCTTCCTAAGAAGAGGGCTGATAACCATTTAAGGCCATATTGGGGTATCACCTGGAAACCCTGCAGCCCTGTTGGAATAAAGACACACTAAATATCGAAAACCAGTAAACTGGAATTGCAGTTTCAAGATATTACTTACTTCTCTTACTTACTACTGTTATTCTATAATGCCCATCAAATGGGTAAGCAGCACAGACTTCAAAAGAAAGGCTAGCCAATGGGATCCACCTACATTTTTGTTGCAAGTTATTCTTTTGGGGGCATCTTTCTTAATGAAAACTACAGTAATGAATAATTTACATTTGTCTCTCAAATACATCTATTCAGCTAATTTTTGAAACTCACCAACTAGTTGTAGCTAACATAGCATGAAATTTACATGGTAATATCTCTTGATATTAACTCTTTCTTGGCTAGGGTGGCTTTAATTCACCCCATGCAAGCCTCAAAGCTAAGGGACTCCAAGGTAAAAAAATTTTTTAAAAATTAATTAATTAATTAACTAATTGATCTGACAGAGACATAGCGAGAGAGGGAACACAAGGAGGGGAAAGGGAGAAAGCAGGCTTCCTGCTGAGCAGGGAGCCCGATGTGGGGCTCAATCTCAGGACCCTGGGATCACAACCCGAGTTGAAGGCAGACGCTTAATGACTGAGCCACCCAGGCGCCCCTGAAAAAACCTTTTTGATTCTGTTCTTATTCTATATGGGAACAAATATGGTCTGTGTTGATTGGGTTTTGAGTTCTATTTTCATATGATACACTTTTCTTGGTTAAGATCTTGCTTGGAAACATGACTTAGGTCACTGTAATATTTATAAATAGGTTAATTTTAGAAACCATATCAATAGTTTACATAAGACTTTCTCTGCTAGTGTTCTGCTGATGTTCATAGGCTCCCTAGGGCTCCGGGGGGGACAGGCCAATCTGTGCTAACTTGTATTTCCTTACCGTTTCCCAACGATGCTCAGACCCAGTCCTCGGCCGGCCTTTTTCTGCAGATCCACCGGGAAAATCTCCAAGTTCTCCTCATCCCTGTAGTGTGCCTCATCTCTATACACCACCAGTCGAACCTTCTGGGGGGTCTGCCTCAGGGCTGTGATGGCTTCTTCGTGGCCAGCGTTCCTCAGGTCAATCCCATTAACCTGGAACAATGGGCATCTGAGATGGGCTGCTGACAGCAGAGGCCTCTATGCCTGCTCTGTCTGCTGAGCTCCTTAATCTAACCAGTGAAAAACTTTTAGAAATTTCCAGCCATTCCCAAGGCACCAAGGCAGTGGCTACTAGTAGTAGTAGCTGTTTCACATATAAGGGAGGTTAACTCTTATATTCTCCCCACACCCAAAAAGGTTAGTACACACAATAATGCAATTTTGCATAGCTATGAACTTTACTATGGGATCAACATGGTTGGGGAGGGAGGGCGAGAGGGAGCAGGAGGGGTGGAAGGGGCTGACTGGCTCATTTAACTGAGGTCAAAAGGGAAATAAACATTAGTGTTTGGTCAGCATTTTTAGACTCTGTTTTCTTATTGAATTTGACAACCTCACTCTTAACTGCAAACATCACAACTACTTTGGAATAAGTAGGAAGGAAATGAAAGACTTTCCACAGTGTCAAAAACCCCTTCAAGTACACTCTTCTGAACCTGGATCCGAGTGAGCACAAACAGGACATGAGTTAGAGGCAAACTATCCTAGAAACAGCACCGAGGAAAGCCATGGCTCTGTTTCTGGCAAATCATGTGAATCTGGACAAGCCGTGTATCCTCTAAGACTCTGCTTCCTTGTCTGCTACACAGAGATCCTTAGAAAACTTACTTACTTACTTTACTTATTTATTTAAAGATTTTATTTATTTATTTGAGAGAGCAGGAGTGAGAGAGTACAAGCAGGAGAGAACACAAGGGAGAAGGATAAGCATGGCCTGAGCTGAAGGCAGAGGCTGAACCAACTGAGCCACCCAGGAACCCCTTATTTATTTTTTACTTAACAAATGTTTGTGTAGTGCTTGTGAATTAGCCCTTTATAAATATTTACTCACTTAATCCTTATACTAACTCTCTGAAATAGGTACCATTACTATTTTACAGATGAGGAAAGCAAGGCATGGAGAGGCTAAGAGACGTGACCAAGGTTACACAGCAAGCAGATGGAGGAGTCACAGTTTGAAACCAGACTGTCTTCCCACCTTTAGTCTCTGTATTATTCTGCCTCAACTTCCTCTCAAAATGAGTTCCTAGAGACCCCGCCACAGAAAGAATCAGGCAGTGCTGTGAATGAGTGGATTTAACACAAGGGAGAAACTGAGGCAGAATGGCTGAGAGATCAAAGGAAGGGAGTCATGGGTCACTCCATCAAGGTCACAGCTAGGAAACGAGCCAAAGGGAAGAACAGGCCCAGGTCATGGCCAGGGGGGTACAGCAGAATGGAAGAGTTCCCTCATGATGCTGGTTCTTCTCCATGTTCTAGTCTATCCCTGTGTGTTCTGGGCAGGTCAGGCTTATCTCTGCCCCTCCATTCCTTCATCTGTCCAGTGAGGGATTGGTCTCAGGCTTCCCCAATTCTAACATTCCAAAGATGAATGACTTGTGGCATGAAGAATGGTTACAGACAAGGGAGAAAAGAGCATTGAGTCCTTCCTGGAGAAGGTGAGTTTTGAGCTATTCCTTGAAGCTGATTCTGTGAGCCAGAAAAATGTTTTAAAAGCCTAATTTTCAAGATGTCCCCCCCGCCCTTTTCTGGCATATCTTGGGTCTGTGTGCTCACTTAGATTAACTACCCAGCATGACAGTGGTTAAGGGATGCCTGGCTGGCTCGGTCAGCTGAGCATGACTCTTGATCTCAGGACTGTGAGTTCAAGCCCCACACTGGGCATAGAGCTTACTTAAAAAAAAAAAATTTTTTTTTAAACCCCCAAAACAGTGGTTAAGCATGGGTTTTGAATACAGATGGTCTTCAGTTTGAGCGTTCAATCTAACTTACTCTGTGAAACCTCAGATACATTACTTAAACTTCAACTGTGTCCTGTATGAGTTAGAGACAATATCTACTTAGTGTTGTGAGGATTACCTGAAATATACCCTCTAAGGCACTGGGCACAGGACTTGGCCCGCAGTTAAGCCCAGTGTAAGTTACAAGTTGGTAATCTACAACAGACTGAAGTAACCCGAGTCAGGACTGTTTTTTGTCAGTGCCAGCATCCACTGTTAACTTCAGGCCCAATGCTGCATTCTCAGTGTTCTGGAGGTAAATCCATAGAACAAAGGGGGAAAACAGTGCCTCTAGAAAATCTGAGCTCTGAGCTGATTATTTTCCCATATTCCAATAGATGGCGCACAAGACCACTTCTGTTAATCCACTGCACTACAGTACTTCCAGGGGCGGAAGGTAAAGTCTCTTAAGCCACTAAAATACCTTTTTCAAAAGGCCCTAACAAATTACACATCCAATAAGAAGCACTGTCATGAAACTAATATTATAAAAGCAATTTATACTGAATTCCAGCATTAAGATGCTTGCTCAAATCCAAGTGATCTGCTCCAAGTTCATAGTTTTAATTTCCTCCTCTGCTTATCAAGAGGTACCACTAAATGCACCAGTAATCGTAAGAGAAATATCGCTGTGTAGCTTCAGTATTGTGGAGTGACGTATTACCTTAAGTGCCTTACAGAAGCACTATATGCATTATTTAGAGCACTGATTGTAGGAGTGGTAATAGCAGGGCTCCCTATTTGAGACAAAGAGCCATAGGAGGCCCCAGTTGTCAATGGGAGTGTATCATGTCGCTTGGGTAGGATGAGGAAGTAGGTGAACCACTGCTTTGGAAGGAAAGAATCACCAAACCAGGCAGCAGTTCCTTGTTATTTTAGTTCACAAGGAAAACCAGGTATTAGCCCTCTACTCTTTCTGTTCCCACTTGTACAAAAATAGAAGAGGATAATGGAGGTAGGGGTAGGGTTAGATGAGGGCTTTATTTGTTTGCTTGTTTTTTTTTTTTTTTTTTTTATTTGGAAAGAGAACAAGGGGGGGGAGAAGCAGGGGGGGGGGGGGGGGGGGGGGGGGGGGGGAAGCAGGCTCCCTGCTGAGCAGAGAGCCTGATGTGGGGCTCGATCCCAGGACCTTGGGATCATGACCCCAGCCGAAGGCAGAGGCCTTAAACCACTGAGCCACCCAGGTGCCCCTGTTTGCTTGTTTTATTTTTATTTTATTTATTTATTTTAAAGATTTTACTTATTTATTTGACAGACAGAGATCACAAGTAGTCAGAGAGGCAGGCAGAGAGAGAGGAGGAAGCAGGCCCCATGCAGAGCACAGAGCCCGATTTGGGACTCGATCCCAGGACCCCGGATCATGACCTGAGCCGAAGGCAGAGGCCCTAACCCACTGAGCCACCCAGGCCCCCCTGTTTGCTTGTTTTAGAACGATAGAGTGAACGTGCATGCTCATGCAGTGGTGGGGAAAGGCAGAGGGAGAGGGAAAGGGAGAATCTTAGGTACCACATCCAGTGTGGAGCCCAATGCAGGGCTCGATCTCACAACCCTGAGATTAGGACTTGAGTTCAAATCAAGCCTGAAACTTAATAGACTGAGCCTTATCCCAGTGCCCTGAGGGACTGACTTTAAAAGCAGAATAATATAATTAGCAGTCCATGCTAATTATAGAATCATTAATATTACCATGCTAAAACATTACTGGACTATATCTTTGTAAGCAAAATCTGGCTTGTCCCAATTGTGTGTTTTTTTTTTTTTTTCAAAGATTTTGTTTATTTGACAGAGACATTGCGAGAGGGAACACAGGCAGGGGGAGTGGGAGAGGGAGAAGTAGGCTTCTCCATGGAGCAGGAAGCCCGATGTGGGACTTGATCCCAGGACCCCGGGATCATGACCTGAGCAGAAGGTAGACGCTTAACAACTGAGCCACCCAGGTGCCCCCCCAATTGATTTTTTTTTTTTTTAAGCAGTCTCTATGCTCAACGTGGGGCTGGAACCCATAGCCCCAAGATAAGAGTCATATGCTCTACTGACTGAGCCAGCCGGGTGCCCCATGGCTTGTCCTAATTTTAATATGAGGATAGAATTAAAGCCATGAAAGGCCAGCTGCCAATGTGGAGTATGCATAAGCAAAAGGTTACTGTCTGTAAAGCAGTGGTGCAGAATTCTTTGGGTTCATGGTCTTGAACTCACCACCGAAGCTGGCCTGTCTTTTCAAGGCCAAGCTGCAGGCCACAGGCTGATTATGCTTCATTATCAATCTATACACTTCAACCACAACTAGATCTAGTCCAAATGTTGGGCCTACGCTGCTTAAAAGGAAACATGTTATTTGACCAAACAGCTATTTCTTAACTAGACATACCATATACTCTTGTACTGCCTGGGGTAAAAGAACAGCCTGTCCTGACCAATAAAAAAAATAATAATAACTTTTTAGTTGACACACAATGTTACATTATGTCCTGGTCATCTTTAATGAGAAGCACAGACCATCAGTCCATATTGGGTAATATAATTCAGTTGGGTGCCAGGAAATGGTTTGAGTTTTCAATTTCTCCTTCCACTTAATTGCTTTCTTCATGTTAACCTGTCCTGAGTGTTTGCTTGTAGATGAATATCCTTTATGGAAGACGGCAGCTACAGCTGCGCTCTATCCAATACAAACAGAGTTTTAAAAAGTTTTTTATTGAGGTGTAACGTTAAGAAATAAACTATATTTAAAGTGTACAATTTATATGTGAATTTATGTCATTTAAACCTATGCAACCATCACCGTCATCAAGGAAATGCATATATTAGATTTAGTTTCAAGTGATCATTATAGAATCATTCATGGGCTTACAGATCACATAAGTATCTAGGCGTGTGTGCATCTGTACTCTAGAATATTCAATCTATTTATTTTACAAAGCCAATTATGATAACACCAGTTAATCAGAAAACCTAAGGAGGAAAAAAAAAAACCCTCAAAACTTCTGACCACTAAAAAACAGTGCTGTATGCTAAAGTAGTCAAGCCAATTCCCAAAGAGGTCTTGCTTATTTTTCTAACCTCATACACTTGTGCCTTAATGAATGTACTGGGAATATGTCCTAATCCAATGATGAAGCACAGTAAAAGTCTGCAGAGAAACCCTGAATTTAATTTGCAATGAGCTTGGCCTCTCCTTTAACTCCTTCTTGCCTATATTTTCTGCCCTTAATTATATCTGTGGTTTCATCTTGGGAGGCAGACTTGAACCACCAAAGGGAAAATAAAACTGTATGATGTCATTCATAATGTGCTATATTAAAGTTACAAAGCAAAAATGCACATGCCCACCATAAAATGTTAACTATTCAATTAAATTCATCCAATGAAAGAAATAAATGTTGCCTAAAGGTTTCACACCATCAAAAAAAGCTTTTTCGTTCCACCTACCAGAATGCCTGGCATTGACCTGCCATTCATCCGTTCCCTAGCTCAGACAATGCCTGCCTTGGCATTTTTTTTTAAAGGCTTTAACGCCTTTGCTAATTGAGAGTCCATTTGAAAGAGGCAAGCTAATCATTTCAACTTATTAATAAGTACCATCTACCTCCTAAAAGGAGAATATTCTACATTTTCATCAACTAGAAGACAAAAGAGGAAAGGCACGGACCTCCACTTTACTTAAAGATTTATTAGGAGTAAGAAAACAATACTTAAAAGTGCAATAAAAGTCTTTAAAACATCAGGTGTGCATGTTTATGCATATGTGTCTGTGTTTTGAGGAGAGAATTTAGACAGGTATGATGGAGGGGCAAAAAAGTAAAATTGTAACACTGTACATTTTCATTTGATACGAGGATTATAGAACTATTAGAGCTATAGAACTTTAATTTTAAAAAAGTTTTCACAGGGGCGCCTGAGTGGCTCAGTGGGTTGAGGCCTCTGCCTTTGGCTCGGGTCATGGTCTCAGGGTCCTGGGATCAGAGCCCCGAATCGAATTGGGCTCTCTGCTCAGCGGGGAGCCTGCTTCCTCCTCTCTCCTTGCCTGCCTCTCTGACTACTTGTGATCTCTATCAAACAAATAAATCTTTAAAAAAAAAATAAAAAAAAGTTTTCACAGATTTAGATAGATAATATGCCATGATTTTGATTCAACATACATTAAAAAAAAGAAAAAAGTAAGGTACATGTTTTGCTAAATGGTAGACAAATGATAAAGTTAAGTACAAGGCAGTGAGTGAACAGACTTTGTAGATTAAGTTCAGTAAAGGAATTGTATTTGCTAGTATTTTTTTAAAAACTTTTATTTGTTTATATTCATTAAAAAAATTTTTAGGGGAGCCTGGGTGGCTCAGTGGGTTAAGCCTCTGCCTTCGGCTCAGGTCATGATCTCAGGGTCCTGGGATCGAGCCCCGCCTCGGGCTCTCTGCTCAGCGGGGACCCTGCTTCCCCCTCTCTCCCTGCCTGCCTCTCTGCGTACTTGTAATCTCTGTCAAATAAATAAATAAAATATTAAAAAAAAATTTTTTTTAAGATTTTTATTTATTTGACAGAGAGAGACACAGTGAGAGAGGGAACACAAACAGCTGCAGAGAGAGATGGGGAAGCAGGCTTCCCGCTGGGCAGGGAGCCTGATTCGATTCGAGGCTCAATCTCAGGACCCTGGGATCATGACCTGAGCCAAAGGCAGAGGCTTAACAACTAAGCCACCCAGGCGCCCCCTAGTTTTTAAAAATTTTTATTTCTTTTTTTAAGCAGGCTGGGAGGGACAGAGAGAAAATCTTAAGCAGGAGCTGGCTTCCTGCTCATCGGGGAGCCTAAAGTGGGGCTGGATCTCAATCCTGAGATCATAACTGGAGCCAAAATCAAAAGTCAGACACTTAACCAACTGAGCCACCCAGGTGCCCCTGTATTTGCTGGTACTAAATAAAATTCATACTCCCCTACCTCTAATATCTGGTCACCAGCCCAAAGTCTTCCATCTCTGGCTGCTGCTCCTTCTTCGTAGACTTCGTGTATAACTATAGCATCCTATAAAAAACAAATTCTTATTAATTTTCAACAACCATAAATGCTTCCTTACACAAACAACCAAACCATAGGCAGCAACCCATAATTTGCTCTTCGCTAATAATGTCATATTTTATTTGACCTAAAAGTAAACAAAACACGCAGTTACGATATATTCAGAGGTATCATTAATTTTTCCTAGGTTAATTATTTCATTCCTTCAGGACTGGCTTTGCCTAATATTTCAAGTTAAACTTCCCCCATGTGTTTTACTGTTAAACTGTACAGTGCTGCTGTGTATGAACTTGAGGTGAACTATGTGTCCTTCTTATTTACATTTTATGGTATATTTTGAGACACGGTTTCAGGTATTTATTAGTATTCAAGAATTTGGCATAAATGTGTGGCCTGATGCCGGGGGTCTGTCAGGCTTCATTACTCAGGCAATGAAAGAAAAGAACTGAAGTGGAATGAAATGACCCTGGAGGATGAAGCATGGGGGAGGGGAAAGGGTGTTCAGGAACCTAAGTGTCACACAGCCCTGGGTTCAAATTCTGACCTGCTGGTGTGTAACTCTGGGCAAAGTAATTCCCGAACTTAGCATTCTGGGACACAGAGTCACGACACTATCGAAGGCAGGGAAGTGTCGGCTGACGAACACAGACCATGGTTAGTGAATTTGAAAGATTCCTATCTTTTCAAATTAATAACCTTACATTTTTTATTATCATAAAAATAACACATGTAGGGGCGCCTGGGTGGCTCAATGGGTTAAAGCCTCTGCCTTCGGCTCAGGTCATGATCTCAGGGTCCTGGGATCAAGTCCTGCATCGGGCTCTCTGCTCAGCGGGGAGCCTGCTTCCTCCTCGCTCTGCCTGTTTCTCTGCCTACTTGTGATCTCTGTCTGTTATATAAATAAATAAAAATCTTTATAAAAACACCTGTACACCATATACTGATATTGTATAGATACATAGATTTTGGTGAGACTATTTTTAAAATATTCAATTGAATATGTTCACACAACTTTTCCCCCTCATGTTGAGCAGCACACAGGGTTTTTTTTTTTTTTTAAGATTTTATTTATTTATTTGACACAGAGAGAGAGAGCACAAGTAGGCAGAGAGGCAGGCAGAGAGAGAGGAGGAAGCAGGCTCCCTGTTGAGCAGAGAGCCCGACGCAGGGCTCGATCCCAGGACCCGAGATCATGACCTGAGCCAAAGGCAGAGGCTTTAACCCACTGAACCACCCAGGCACCCCCACAGGGGATTTTTTAAAAAAAGTATTTATTTATTTATTTTGGGGGAGGGAGAGAGAGAGAGAAAGCATGAGCGGGGAGGGCAGAGGGAGACGGAATCTGAGGCAGACAATAAGCTGAGCACGGAACCTGACGTCAATGACCCTGAGATCCTGACCTGCGCCGAAACCCTGAGTTGGGTGCTAAACTGACTGCTCTACCCAGGTGCCCCACATGTACGGGATTTTTATGAAGCCAGAAACTGAACCAGAAGTCATTGGTTCTTTCTGTTGTTTATCAAACCGAGGGGCACTGAGAAAACGATGCTTGGAGGATCATGCCAGGTGTCTTGGAAGACTGCTGGGAGAGGAAAAGAGCTTCTGAGTGGAGACTAGAAACAGATCTGTGGGTCCCATGAATGTGGATTTGAGCCCTGCACTGCCCAATGTCCCACCCCCCCCATTCCCCACCACCCCCCAGCACACATGCTGGTTGCAAGACCTCGAAAGCAATGGTCAAGGAGGCAGACTCTAGGCATAATGGATCCTACCTTGAAAGAAGTTCTGTATCCCAAGCATTGGCTCTTGGAAGCAGCAGTATTTCTTAACTCGAGATCATAAAGGTCTGGGTAAGAGAGGGCTTGATGATCACCGGGAGGACTGACAATAATGACAAGGGGCCTACCAGTGGCATCTGGGAGCTTTGTAAAGAAACCAGAACTCAAGAGTTTCAAAGGCTGCCAAAATGACTGAGGTTGATTCTGCCTTAGTCCAGAAATATGGAGCCTCAGAATCAGAATTAAATTGACAAGAAGTCAACGTAAAGAAATATTTCTTGCTAAAATATAACAAATAAGATAGGAAAAAAAGACCCAATCAAATTTTTTAATTTTTAAAAATTTATTTGAAAGAGAGAGCAAGTGCACAAACAGGGGGAGGAGCAGAGGCAGAGGGAGAAGCAGGTTCCCCACTGAGCAGGGAGCCTGATTCGGGGCTCGATCCCAGGACCTCCGAGGATTGTCTAGGCACTCCTCTGTTTTAGTTTTTTAAGAAAGTAGGGATACCTGGGTGGCTCAGTGGGTTAAGCCTCTGCCTTCAGCTCAGGTCATGATCTCAGGGACCTGGGATCGAGCCCCACATCGGGCTCTCTACTTGGTGGGGAGCCTGCTTACCCACCCCGCCTGCCTGCCTGCCTACTTGTGTTCTCTCTCTCTGTCAAAAAAATAAATAAAATCTTAAAAAAAAAATAGGAAGGTTTGTCTCCAAATTCAGAGTAGAGAAGCAATATACGAGACTATTAAGAGGTTCTACAACCAGATGACACAACTGGATTCCAAATATCTTTACAATATTAAACACTATCATTTTACTACCACATGATTCTGAGAACATTCTTTATTATAGCAGTTAGAGAGGCAGCTCCCAGGAGCAAGGAAAGGTTCCTTAATCCAATTTGCACTGTGGATTCTGTATCCGCAACAGACTTTAGACCATTCTTCGTTTTAACTCTGACTTAGGAAATTTTCAGACCCAGGGAGCATCTACACTGCCAAGAGTTGGTTTCCCTGAGCTGTGTCAGGGGAACGGTTTTTGTTATGCTGGTTTTCCCAATTTGGAGGCCAAACACCCCCATCTTCACTGGACTGAGAGACTCAGATTGAACTCCTACTACACATGGTTCTTACCACGTTAAACTTCCAGCCTAAACTCCTTTAAATCTTGCAACATCACAAAAGTCAAATGAGAAACTTCTCTTTGTTTATAATAAAAAGGAAGAGAAAGACCCAATGGAGTTATTTCATAAAAGTAGCCTGAATCCAAAACTCTTCAATACTTATATGTAAGTATAAATGAACTCTTATACACAAAAGAAATATACTGTTGGTGCACTTGGGTGGCTCAGTGAGTTAAGCATCTGCCTTTGGCTCAGGTCATGATCCCAGGGTCCTGGGATTGAGCCCCGTATCCAGCTCCCTGCTCAGTGGGGAGTCTGCTTCTCCCTCTCTCATCCCCTCCCTCCCTGTTTGTGCTTATTCTCTCTCAAATAACTAAATCAAATCTTTTTTTTTAAAGATTTGATTTATTTGACAAACAGAAATCACAAGTAGGCAGAGAAGAAGGCAGAGAGAGAGAGGAGGAAGCAAGCTCTCTGCTGAGCAGAGAGCCTGATGCGGGGCTCGAACCCAGAACCCTGAGATCATGACCTGAGCCCAAGGCAGAGGCTTTAACCCACTGAGCCACCCAGGCGCCACAAATCTTTTTTTTTTTTTTTTAGATTTTATTTATTTATTTAACAGACAGAGATCACAAGTAGGCAGAGAGGCAGGCAGAGAGAGAGAGGGGGAAGCAGGCTCGATCCCAGGACCCTGAGATCATGACCTGAGCCAAAGGCAGAGGCTTAATTAACCCACTGAGCCACCCAGATGCCCCTAAATCAAATCTTTAAAAGAAAGATTTGATTTAGTTATTTGAGAAGGAGAGAGAATGAGAGCACGAGAGCACAAGAGGGGGAAGGTCAGAGGGAGAAGACCCCCTGCTGAGCTGAGAGCCCGATGAGGGACTCGATTCCAGGACTCCAGGATCACGATCTGAGCTGAAGGCAGTCGCTCGGCCAACTGAGCCACTCAGGTGCCCCAATAAAAAGAGAAATATATTGTTTCTCAAATACCAAACTCATGGCCGATGATCTGTCTGGCCCATGAGTCTGTGTGGAAAAACTGCTCATTATTCCTTCCCTTGACTACTGCTGTGATTTCTCTTGAAGTTATCAATGAAAATACAAGAAGACACGAGACACACTGACCTATTAATAGAAAAAAGTCACATTTCTTACAACGTGCCTGTATGCTGAAAGTGTGTTTTGTGACATCATGGTTCTGGACAGCTGTATTAACTGGGGGTGCTAGAGGTGAGAAGTGGGGCCAACAGCTAAACTAGAAATGCAGGCTGGTGAACTGAAGAGAAAAATGGATTTGTTTTTCAAAACTGACATGCTTCATGAGATAGGACAGAATAATATAAATAAAAAAAGATACTGCACTGAGGTATTTTAGGCAGCTATTTGACAAGGCAACATGAAAATTTTCTTTCTACTTTGAAACAATTGTGATTGGATGAAATAATGGGTCATTAATGAAAGGCTGCCCTTTATTGTTTAAAATAAAAAATCTGGAGTTGATTATACATGTGATTCTTTTTTTTTTTTTTTTAAGATTTTTATTTATTTATTTGACAGATAGAGATCACAAGTAGGCAGAGAGGCAGGCAGAGAGAGAGAGGAGGAAGTAGGCTCCCTGCCGAGCAGAGAGCCCGATGCAGGGCTCGATCCCAGAACCCTGGGATCATGACCTGAGCCGAAGGCAGAGGCTTTAACCCACTGAGCCACCCAGGCGCCCCATACATGTGATTCTTATCTCCTCAGTGTATATCCTCTTAAATGTTAACGCTCTTGAGCTATTCACACAAAACTGCTTGTTGGCATAGTTCTGAGTGGCTCCTCTCCCACTCCTCTCACCGCATATTTAAATAACATTCCTTCACCCGAGAATACCTCAGTGACTCCATCTACCAGTATCAATGACGACTTCTAAAACTCATCTATTCCAGAAGTGGCGTATTCATCATTTCCCTGTGGGTGGGTTGTTGGCTTACATGGAGGAGAGACTGTAGAGACAAATGATTATGAGCTAGGTCTCTGAAGTCAGATTTATTAGTTCAAATCCTGGCCCAGCTACTTCTGGCCATCGGGATTGGGAAGACTGTCAACCCCTCCAGGCCTTAGCTTCCTTATATTTATATGGTTTTAACAATATTATCTACACATAAAGCTTTATGTACAATGCCAGCACATAGTAAGGAAGTGAGAACATCTCATTATATTTATGCCTCCGTGCCAAAGTTGTTGCATGCTTCCCATTCGTGCCATTCAATCCTCATAACAAGGAAGCAAGTGCAGTATTATTGGTCTCATTTACTGTTCCGGGTGTGGAGGCTCAGAAGGATTCAGACTTGACCAGGTATTTGCTGCTTCTAAGTAGGAAAGATCAAATTCCAACTTGGGACTGTTTAACACCAAAGCCTGTGTTCCTACTACTACTACTGCAAGCGTCTCATCTGTTTTGAATATTTTATTTTGCACTTGCATAAAAGCTAACTTGGGATTTTCCATATGGCATCAATTCTGTTGAATTATTGTCTCCTCGACTCCACAGCAAAAACCTTGAGGGCATGAGCTGATCATTTTATAGAGAGTGAACAAAAAGACAATTGTGGAAGTGAAAATTGAAGCCTTTGGCTTAATGAGGTGGGATGATGATCTATGGACCTCACTTGCTAGTGCTGGTACCTGGTTAGGGGGTTTGCACCATACAAAGCATGATGGGTAAGCCCCTTCCCCAATCCAACACGGAGCCTTGCTCTTAATTCTGTTTGTTATTCTTGTCTCTTTCCTTCTTTTTTTTTTCTTTCCCGTCCTCTTTCTGCTTACCCAGATTATTCACTGAACGATTCTTTCTATAGGAGCAGATATAAAAGAAAATTATATATATGTGATGCATTGATGTTTGAAATAAAAAGGTTTTCAGTCCAAAAAAACCAGATTAATTTCTCCTAATGGCAGACTTAAGAATCATTTACAGGGGTGCCTGGGTGGCTCAGCGGGTTAAGGCCCCTGCCTTCAGCTCAGGTCATGATCCCAGGGTCCTGGGATTGAGCCCCACGTCGGGCTCTCTGCTCTGCGGACAGCCTGCTTCCTCCTCTCTCTCTGCCTCTCTTGCCTACTTGTGATCTCTGTCTGTCAAATAAATAAATAAAAATCTTTAAAAAAAAAAAGAAAAAAAAAGAATCATTTACAGATGACCAAGACTGACATATAATAAGAAACTAATTTCCTCTTGGTAGTTGTAATTTTCACTGGGACAAGAGAAATTTACGTAAGATGTTCTGTTTATTTACTGCCTGAAACAAGACCAACAATTACACTCTGGCCACTCACTCATTTGGCCAACTCTGGAGCCAGGGAAGAATTTCATCAGTGAGCTGGAGAATCTTTCAAATGTTGAGTTTTCCTTAATCAGAAGGGTCAGGCAGGATGTTAGAGACATAGGAAAAGTCGTCTGCTTAAAAACTTTCCTCTCAAAAACAAAAAACAAAAAACAAAAAAACAAACAAACAAAAAAAGAACTTTCCTCTCATCAGTTTCTGTCTGAAACATGTTTAACTTGAGGAAAATTCCTTTAGTCCATTAATTAGGGATAACATTAAAAAAATAGACACCCAGAAAGAAGCACCTGGCAAGTAAATTTAACATATTGTTTAAGACAGCAGTCTTAATGTCTCCATTTTTTTTTAAGATTTTTAATTATTTATTTGTCAGAGAGAGTGAGTGAGAGAGCTGGCATGCACAATCAGGGGAAGTGGCAAGCAGAGAGAGAGAGAGGTAGACTCCACTCTGAACAGGGAGCCCAAAGTGGGGCTTGATCCCACGACCCTGGGATTGTGATCTGAGCAGAAGGCAGATGTTTAACCAGCTGAGCCACCCAGGTGTTTCTTGGTGTCTCTATTCTTAAAAAAAAGTATTTTTAAAATATAGATAATATACATACATGGTACTAGACTCAAAACTGAAGTTTGTTTTTTTTTTAAAGGTTTATTTATTTGACAGGATCACAAGTAGGCAGAGAGGCAGGCAGAGAGAGAGAGGAGGAAGCAGGCAGGCTCCCTGCTGAGCAGAGAGCCCTATGAGGGGCTTGATCCCAGAACCCTGGGACCATGACCCAAGCTGAAGGCAGAGGCTATAACCCACTGAGCCACCGAGGCACTCCAAAACTGAAGTTTTGCGTACTAGACTCAAAACTGAAAAGTTTCTCTGTAGCACCTGTCCCTCAGCCACCATATTTCCCTAATTAGAAACAAACAGTATTAAGTTTCTTATGTATTTTTATAGAGATAGGCTATATATCTCTATTTGGAAAGTACAAAGTCACCAAAGGCTGGAAGGTCATGATCTCTCTTATCTGCTACCTCCTTTGTTTCATGAAATTCTACTTGAGACAGCCAAGTGCCACGTCTTCTATGAAACTTTTTCTGACTCTCTCCCCCTGGCAAGGCTGATCAACCTCCCTGTGGGTCACTACTGTATTTCCTAGTATTATTGAACTTATCACAGTGTCGCAACTACGTCCTAGTCTCAGTAGAACTCTTCCAACTCCTCTTTGTACCATGGTGCTGAGACCAGAGTAGGCACCGAGTAAATGTTTGTTAAATGATTATCAAGAAATTGGTTGGGATAGAAAGAGGATCAAAATGACCCAGAAAGAGGAGGCCACCAGGGTATGTCATAATCTTATCCTAATCCAACCAAGCTTCTCTCTCTCTCTCTCGTTCTTTTTTAAAAATCCCAACCCAGCTTCTAATGGCAAAACATCAGTGATATACAACCAAATGCTCTTCATGTGAATTTCCAGGGGATTTACTTTAGCTCCAAGAGAAGTTTTTTTTTTTTTTTTTTTAAGAGAGAGGGAGAGGCAGCGGGAGAGAAAGAATCTCAAGCTGACCCTGCACTGTGTGCAGAGCCCGACATGGGGCTCGATCTCACACCCTGAGATCACGACCTGAGCTGAAATCAAGAGTCGGATGCTTAACCAGCTGACTGAGCCACACAGGTGCCCCTCAAAGAGCAATTTAAAGAGGCCAGGGTGAGGGACTTAATTATCACTGAGCCCCACAAAAATCACAAACTCCTCCAATGGGATTTAAGCTCGGCATTGCTGGTCAGAATTTCACAACAGGGGGTGCCTGGATGGCTCAGTCGTTAAGTGTCTGCCTTCCGCTCAGGTCATGATCCCAGGTTCCTGGGATCGAGCCCCACATCAGGCTCCCCGCCTTGGCTCCGTCTCCCACTCCCCCTGCTTGTGTTCTCTCGCTGTGTCTCTCTCTGTCAAATAAATAAATAAAATCTTAAAAAAAAAAAAAAGAATTTCACAACAGGCAGTAATTTTGACCCTTAGAGTCAGTCATTGGACACTTCAGCCCATCTGCCACCACTTTACTGTTCAAACTGCTGACAAGTAGGTAAAGCAACTCATCAACATACCAATATTCAGCAAACGGAAATTTTATTTTTGTCACCACAGGCCCAGAACCCTTGAAGAAGCCATGTGTTAGAAAAAGCAACTGTAGGTCTCCTGTGGACAGAAGAGTATCAGTAAGCACTCCTGTGTGCGTGAACTCTTTTCCCCAGAATGAGATTTTATACATTTCTAGATATTCACAGTGGATTGTTTTAGTAAGCATTTCAGAATAAAATTTTGATAAAGAATTATGTTGTAGATATTCCTATAAGGGACCATGTATATACGGCTTAATTTTACTTGTAGCATTTTACTTAAACCATGTAGGCATGCTTTACCTAATTCAATCACTCTAGGATTAAACCCAATCTTTGCCCTACTTATAAAGCCCCCGCCCCCATTCTCCTCAAAAAAATCCAAAGGGACATCTTAACTACAGAAAAATTTCACATTAAATTTCACACTTAGGGGGAAAACATATTACCAGGGATCCCCAAAGACTGTTAGGTCTTATTTCCCTGCTTTATGGGAAAAATCCCTCCTAATAAGAAAGACCCATGAGGCCCAAAGAAGGATTAAAAAGATTGTGTATAAAATGTGCATTGTTTTTCGTCTGGAAGAAACCATGGTTCAGATCTGTGGTCGTAGAGGAGTAATGCTTCTTTTAAACATCATTTAATAGAGTTCCCCTCTGAGGCTGCTGCTGTTCAGAAATGATACAGACATGTCTTCTATATAGTAGATGACTTTCCCAGCCGGAAGGCCAAACCAATGAGGGGTGATAATATTGTGGGGGTCGTAAAATGCTTGGTACAGTGCTGTGCAAATCAAAACAACGTTCACCTCTACACCGAAAACCACATGGAGAGGTATTAAGTTACTGATTTGGGATGTCTACTGCTGTTAGAGAGTTTAAAAAGAAAAGTGTGTGTTAAAACTGTAAAAGAATATTTCACTCTGAACAAAGCTGACTCTACTTATGTAAATAAAGGGTTGAGTGTCTTTAGAACATGATGCTTTTCTGTCTCAAACCCTTTGCACAGATTCTTTGGGCGGGGGGAGAATAAAACCCAAACAAACCAAAAAACCAAGCTTCCCTATTATATTTTAATCACATAGACATAATCACATTAGACTGTGATTTGGAAAAAAGGGTGGGGGGCAGTATGGTGTGGAAGAAGGACAGAAGTACCGAGGACTGAGAGTGAAAGGAGATAATTTTTCTCATAGCTCTGACTGGCCAATTTTGCAAGTGGTTCTACATAAACTGCTTGGTTCATGACACTTATCAGTGCAGCACAGAGCTGAAATACATGGTTTCTGAAGTCATTCCACCTCTAAAATTTTAGACCTCTGTGAACTCATACATAGTGCAAAGTGGAGAGAGCCACTGTTTTATGCAGGCACAAAGACCCTGCCTAAGAATTATAAGACCTCCTTCTAAATGGCAGACCAGATCAGAGTCTGGGGACTTGGTTGGGGGGTTGGCTTTTGTACTGGTTATCTTTTGCTGCAAAACTTAGTGGCTTAAAACAAAAACTAACCATCTGTTTGTCTATGATTCCATGGGCTGGCAATTTGGGCTGAGCTCAGGGGCAAGTCTGCTGTCTGCTGTCTCAGCTGGGCTCACATGGGTTTGTAGTCAGGTTGGCGGGGGGCCTCTTCCCCTCCCTCCTCTCTCTCCCAAAGCACTCTTTCCAAGGTGTGTTATCCTGCAGGAGGCCTCTCCAGGCCAGGCTTGTCTGCAAGGCAGCAGTCTTTCAGGACAAGAGCTAAACCGTAAGGCCTTGAGGCTAAGCCTTGGAGGTCATTCAATGTTACTTTCACTACTACTAGTTAAAGCAAGTCAACTGGCCAGCTCAGATTCAAGGAAACTGGAAAGAGCTGCACAAAATTTATGATCAATTTTAATCTCCTACAGACTCTATCAAGTCTGCCAGAGGAATTTTCCAGCCAGTAAACAATGAAAGGCAGCAATGTACAGTGGGAATACTGGCTATGGCCACATAAACCTGTGTTCAGAGTTGAGTTCTGCCACTTATCACGGCTTTGTGATATCTCTATTAAGGTATTTAACCTCACCAAAATAGTGTTCCCATCTCTGTCAAATGGAATAAATCTTACTTTTTAGGGTTTGAGGATGAAATGAGATTATGTATATAATGTTAAGCAAAGTGTCAGCCAAACAGATGTTGGATAATTGCTAATGAGTACTCCCAACACATACATATCTAAGGTTGAAAGCGGCCTCCATGGGACATGAAGGAAAGAATGTATGCCAGAGTGGTCAAAATTCACCACTGTAAGGATGAATGGCACCAGTCTCAGTCCATTTTTCAATTTCTATTTTTCTTATAATTTATGGTGAACTAAGAATACAACATATTGCTCCTTTTTCTTTATTTTTTTTAAGATTGTATTTTTAAGTAATGTCTACACCCAACGTGGGACTTGAACTTAACAACACTGAGATCAACAGTCAGGTGCTCTACCAACGGAGCCAGCCAGGGGACCCCTGACTGCTTCTTTTCAAGAAAGATTATGCTACAGGATATTTTAGGTTCTTCTTTTGTTTTCTTTTTTTCTTTTCTCTCTCTCTCTCTTTCTCAGAGGGAGAAAAAGAGGGGCAGGGCAGAGGGACAGGGAGAGAGAATCTTCAGCAGGCTCCAAGCCCAGTGCAGAGTCCAACCTGTGGCTTGATCTTACAGCCCTGAAATCATGACCTGAGGTGAAATCAAGAGTCATAATGGGTACTTAACTGACTGAGCCACCCAGGCGCCCCTTCAGGTTATGCTTTCTGAAGTCATGGGCTGCTCAGGGCTAAGGCCAAGGGACCATTTGACTGCAAACAAGATCTAAGCCAGACCGCAAAAGTTCTATTACCAGGTATTTTGATTTTTTTGTTTTCATTAAGTATAGTTGGTCTTCACTGTTTCTGGATTCCATATTTGCAAATTCACTCATTCCCCCAAATCAATTTTCCTGGTGCATACACAGTCATTTGTGGACACGGGCAAAGTTGTGAAAAATTTCAGTTGCCTGATTCACTTGTTCCCAGCATAAGTAGAACAAGGTGACATTCTGCCTTCATGTTTCAGCTCTCATATTGTGAACAAGCATCTTTTTTGTGGTCTTTTTAGTGCCACACATTTTGTATTTTTGTGCTTTTTGTGTTTTGCTGTTTAAAACATCTTCTAAGTACAAGACTGAAGAGTTGTCTTATGTTTTTTTTTTTTTAAGATTTTATTTATTTGACAGACAGAGATCACAAGTACGCAGAGAGAGAGAGAGAGAGAGGGGAGGAAGCAGGCTCCCCGCTGAGCAGAGAGCCCGATGTGGGGCTCGATCCCAGGACTCCGGGATCATGACCTGAGCTGAAGGCAGAGGCTTTAACCCACTGAGCCACCCAGGTGCCCCTTGTCTTATGTTTCTAAGCAGAAGGCTGTGATCTGCCATATGGAAAAAATACATGTGTTAGATAACTTTTGTTCATTTATGAATTTATGAATGTGTTGCTGGCCATGAGTTCAATGCTAATGAATCAATAAAAGATATTAACCTATCTTTAAAAAGATATTATTTAACTTATCTTTAAAAAGTAACACATGTAGGGGTGCCTGGGTGGCTCAGTGGGTTAAAGCCTCTGCCTTCGGCTCGGGTCATGATCCCAGGGTCCTGGGATCGAGCCCCGCATCAGGCTCTCTGCTCAGCAGGGAGCCTGCTTCCCCCTCCTCTCTCTTTGCCTGCCTCTCTGCCTACTTGTGATCTCTGTCTGTCAAATAAATAAATAAAATAAAATCTTAAAAAAAAAAAAAAAGTAACACATGTAAAACAAGATTATGTATTTATTGACTGTCAAAATGTTCTGACCAGAGGAATCCATCCCTGGAAGTAATGGTTCAGTATTCACTAACTCAGTGTTTGTTATGACTTTATAGAACACAATTACCATGAATAAGAAAAACTGACTGTACTTCCTACTGCTGCTTTGCCCTGGTGATATTTCCCTATAACACAGATGGGAAGTCTAATGTGAAAGGTCATACAGGTAGAAATGCAAACATGGGCTATCTATGATAGGGATGGAAGGACTCCTATCAACAAAGGCAGGGTTCCGTTTTCCCTCCTATCGTGGGCCAGTAGGTTGATTAACCCAAGGATGTAAGACTGAATGCATTCTTCTTGCTATAGCATGTGTTATTATGCTTACATTCCATGTGTTTTGTAGATCTATGTATTTTTGAACCCATTACAAAGGTAAAGGGCAAATAAGATTTAAGACAAGTTGCAAAGATGCTAATCTTCCCCACCTTCAAGCCCTCTGCTTTGATGCAAAGGTATCTGGCATACCCTTGCTAATTCATGAGAAGCAAGATGTTAAGAGATTACTTTCAGGGGTCCCTGGGTGGCTCAGTTGGTTAAGTGTCTGCCTTCAGCTTGGATCATGGTCCCAGGGTCCTGGGATCAAGCCCTGCATCGGGCTCCCTGCTCCATGTGGAGCCTGCTTCTCCCTCTCCCTCTGCCTGCTGCTTCCCCTGCTTGTGCTCTCGCTCTCTCTCTCTCTCTCTGTCAAGTAAATAAACAAAATATTTTAAAAAAATGTTGTGGATGAATGCCACTGAAATAATACCTTTGACTAAATAACCCACGGTGGTTATGGTTACATGTATATAAAAAATTTTTTATATCTATAAATATAAATATATATTTATGTAATAGTCACATAAATCTAATATTTATATATTATACTCATTTGTATATAAACATTTATATACAAATAATAGAAATATAAATGATATATTATTAAATATAAATTATAATAAATTATAATACATAATATATAGAAAACATAATATAAAAATAATAAGTTAAATGCTATATATATAGAGAGATATAGATTACTTTCAATATCTTGTAAGAACACACAGGACTTGAGGCAGAATGTCGCCAATAAATGCCATAAAAAGTCTAAGATGACTTTTTTCTCATCTTATTTTATTTTGTTAAGATTTTACTTATTTGGGCACCTGGGTGGCTCAGTGGGTTGAAGCCTCTGCCTTCAGCTCAGGTCATGATCTCAGGGTCCTGGGATCGAGTCCCGCATCGGGTTCTCTGCTCAGCAGCGAGCCTGCTTCCCCCCCTCTCTCTGCCTACTTGTAATCTCTGTCTGTCAAATAAATAAATAAAATCTTTTAAAAAAAAAGATTTTACTTATTTATTTGGGAGAAAGAGAAAGTGAGAATGTAAGCACAAGCAGGAGTAGCAGGGAGAGGGAGAGGTAGAAGTAGGCTTCCTGCTGAGCAAGGAGCCCAATGTGGGACTCACTCCCAGGACCCCGGGATCATGACCTGATCTGAAGGCAGAGGCTAACAAGTGAGCCACCTCTCCTTTTATTTTAGGTGCCCCTCTCCTTTTATTTGAATTTCATAATTTGGATGAATCTCAGAATCAAGTGTACATTCAATATACACTTTCCTACCACGGACACAATAAAATATTATTGCTTTAGAAGAAGTATAGTATTTGTCAAACTGATACAGTTTTGCTTGCCAACTTCATAGGCTAAATAATTGTTTCTGTGCAGAAAACCTGAAGAAGCCACAACTATACAAGGGAAGTCAACAAGAGTCAAAAAAACTAATACTTCGAATCATACTTTGTGAAATCTGGATACTCTAATAAATTAGTGTTCACTACACAGATTTTCTATGAATCTCAAAACATGGTCTTCAACTAATACCCATAAAACTGCTACAAAAGGAACAAAGGCTGAGTCTCTATATCTTAATCTCAATTTATTCATTTATTCTAATATGCTTTGGGTAGGGTATGAAGATTCATACCTACCAAACCCTCCAAGAGAAAGAAAATGGACCACAATGTTCAGCACCTACTATTTTGAAATGCTGAAATTTTCTTGGGTAATAAACCATAGGCAACATAAATGATTGTCAAACCAGCAACACTAGTGGCTCTTGACTAAAAGTATGGATTAAATGATCAGTTACACAGGAAGCAGTAACAGCAATGTGTGTGTGTGTGTTAGAGCAATGGAGTATATAAGCTATCTTAAAACTCAAGCTCAGGGATTGCAAACTCTTGCACACTATAGGTAACTAAAATGCGGAATGAAAATCAGAGCAATTAAACAGCTAATATAAGAATTGCAATGAATATATAAAAAGTTTCACATTTTAAGACACCGAAAAGCTTTCCCCTCTCAAACTCAGAAAAGAAGCTGTTTTATATTTACTTAAAATGGAGTTCCCTTGCCAAGACTGACTTAGCAAAAGGTTGATACTCACCAACATGAATATAATTTTTCATACTGAAATATAGATTTATTTTAAGGAAATGGGATAATATTTGCATTATATTTTATAAGTCCCTATAGTTCCATCTGGTCCTTATTTATCTAAACTTTACTCAGCTTGCATAATATTTTTGCTTACAGTCATATTCTTTAAGGTCAGAAATGCCCAAATCTGGAAATTCAGAGGTACTATTCGTTAACATTCTTTCAGTGTGATTCATAGACTTTTTGCAAACTCTGCTTTGATTTTAAAATAAAACTAAGGTAATAAGATGTTTTGTGTAAAAATATATGACTTAAGCAATAATGATAAAAGGAGCCCGGCTTTGGGGGATTACAGGCCAAAGCAAACCACACTCCTCGTGAAACAGACCGTGCAAAGTTCATTTGAAGGGGAAGAGCAAAATAAAACACTTAATCAAATGTAAAAAAGTTTTCTATTCTGCTAACTTTAAAAAAAAATACCTAGTGGTTTAAATTGCTACAGTTCCACATTTAAATGGTCAAAAGCAGTAACAGCTAAACAATAGCATGCAGCATGGTGAATCAGGATTATGTGAGGTCACTGCAGAGCTGGACATATGGTTAGAACTAAAAGACCCATATTTTTCACTTCAGTTTCTAGATGGAAACTGAATTCACCACACAGTATCCAAATGTGATAGTCCTTCTACCTCGATGCTTCTTGCTAATGTACCTCTCCCATTTATAGAACGTCTGTTTAATGACACTGAATTAAATTGGTACTAGATCAGGTGGGGAAAAAAATACTGACTTGAAACATGGAGAGAAATCAGATTTGTAATCTGACATTCCCAGGCCTTCTAAATATTTCAAGTATTGGGATGCCTGGATGGCTCAGTCGGTTAAGCTGCTGCCTTCAGCTCAGGCTATGATCCCAGGGTTCTGGGATGGAGTCCTGCATTGGGCTCCTTGCTCTGCAGGGAGCCCGCTTCTCTCTCTACCTCTGCCTGCCATTCTGCCTGCTTGTGCGTGCTCTCTCTCTCTGACAAATAAATACATAAATAAAATCTTAAAAAAAATATTCCGAGTATCTAAATTTTACAATCTACCCTGGGCATTCACTGACCTCAATTAGAAAATGATGGTACCGAGAATATAAAGACAAAACAAATGCCTTAGGCTAATTGTTTTCCTCTTACAAAGAGACAAGCTTATCTTCAGCCCAGAGGAACCACACAAGTGTAACAACGAGGGCTTATATTCATAAATTTAACCTTTCCAAAAGTGATAACAATGACTAGCTCCCATAAAACAAAACTAAACAGTAACTAAGCCTTATTCTCTAATTCAAAAAACTCAAGACATTTTAAGAACTTTGTGAGATGGGAATATAAAAAGAGAGAATTTCCTTAGATTGCCATAACCTTGAGAAAGAGACTTATCAATGTAAATGTTCCTGCCTGATTAAAAAATAAAGCTCAATAATAATATCCTTGCAAAGAGTGGCTGCCTGCATTTGTCAAAATATTTCTCGAGATTCGGCACTCATTACATACTTCATTCCACCTTTGCCCAGCTGATGTTTAGAAAATCCTTCCTTATGAAAATGTGAAATCTGTTTTCACCGAGCCCCTTGGAAGAACCTGTTGTTATCCCTCATTCACAAAAAGATAACCTTACATGTTTGCAGAGAGTTGTCATTGTCTCCTCTGATCTTCCTTTCCCAACTGTACTCAGTTCTTCCTTGCCATGATGTGGTTTCTACAATGTCTTTGTCGACCATGTTGTCATATCCAGAAACGAACAGAATACTCTAGCTACAGTTAAAACTGATCAGGGAAGCACTCCAGACACATCTAAAGCACGTGCAAAAGCCTCGAAAGGAATGGAAGGAGGCCAGCCTGGCCAGAGCCTGGGGTGGCTCACAGAGGCTAGATAGCCCTATTTCTACGTAGGCAAGGCACTGTAAGGTTGCACTAAAGGTAGAAATACAATAAAACAGGCCTGTTCTCAAGATACTCAGGATCTGGTGGGTGAGATGAATAACTCCCTTTTATAGGTGAAGGTCGATGGCATACAGTGGTAGCCCTAGAAAAGGAGCCCAGTCCTGTGGCTTTGGAGTTGGATCATCTGATTAACCTCAACTGGACCAACTGCTAGCATTAGGTCCTTGGAGAAGTTACCTAACTTACCTGAGTCTCCATTTCCTCATCTGTTAAATGCGGAGAATACTGCTCCCTCTCCTATAGGGTTATTGTGAAAATTAAGTAAGAGGGTACATATTAATTACATATTAAGAAGAGTATCAAATCACTTTTTAAAAGTGTGATGCTGACAAATATTTAAATATGCAGAAACAAAGTCATGTTTCTCAGTGTGCAGCCGATGTATCAAAGACAGACATATGATGGGAGCTGAGGATATATTTTAATATGAATGTTTAATAATCAATAGTAACTGAACTCATGGGGTTTCTGGGGCCTCAGTTAGTTAAGCATTTGCTTTTGACTCCAGCCATGATCCCAGGGTCCTGGGATCGAGCCCCACGTTGGGCTCCCTGCTTCTCTGTCTGCCCCTCCCCCAACTCCTGCTTGTGCTTTCCCCCTCTCTCAAATAAATAAATAAAATCTTTCAAAAAAATAACTGAATTCAGTATACAGGTATTGGAAAAAGTCTTTTATATTCTTTACCTTATTAATCCACATACCAACCTTAAGAGGTAGATTTTGTTGTCCCCGTCACTGCACAAACAAAGAAGCAGATTTAACCCAGAAGGGTTAAGTTGCTTGTCCAAGGCCCTGCAGTTAGAGATCTCGAATTCGGATGCCATAGAATCAGCGTCATTACTCAGCCTACTAGATCTGATATGACACAATGTCTACAGTCTGGGACCTCTGGCAATGGTAACCAGAGAAAGGAAAATGCACAGAGTGAGGGTCCTGGAAAAACTTTCATCATCCTTTCTGCACTTCACTTGTTAGATCCCAAGAACAGTCCAAGATAAAAGATTTAAGTTTTTCTTTCTCTTCTCTAGAATTCCCAAGGCTGATCATAAAATAACCCCAACAAAATGACACTGGAGAACTACATTTTACTTCTGAGGACACTAGAGATAAAACTTCTCATCAGCAAGCAAACATTTCAGAGAAGGGGGGATTTAAGGATTAAGGGAGAGGCTTAGGAAATATGTGGTGAGCATAAAAGGTAAGAGTCCTCAGTCTTTCATTTGGCAGAATACATTAAGTCTTCTGAGTTGCAAGATTTCATGCAAACTAGCACTCCAAGACCAAAAAGAGTGGTGGTGGTGGTGGGGAGAGGTAGGATGATGGGTGGGTGGATGGATGGACTGAAGGAAATAATATGAATAAATATACTACCTATTTTATACCTTATGTGGTTTCCTTGCTGTGTGCCCCTCTAAACTCAAACATAGAAACTCTAATGCCCAAAGTGATGGTATTAGGAGGTAGGGCTTTTTTGGAGGCAATTAGGTCATGAGAGCAGAGTCTTCATGAATGAAATTAATGCCCTTATAAAAAAGGCCTCACAGAGGTTCCTTTTACTATGTATGTAAGATATGAGAAGTCTCTACAGCACAGAAGAGGGCCCTCATCTGACCATGATGGCAACCTGACCTTGGACTTCCAGCCTCCAGATCTGTGAGAAATAAATTTCTGTTTTTTATATGCCATCCAGTCTGTGGTATTTTGTTACAGCAGCCTGGATGGACTAAGATACTGGCTTATAACAAACATATAAAAACTAATCCATATTAATTAATCTAAAAAGCATGTACTGTAGTTCCCCTCCCTCCCTTCCTTTCTTCTTTCCTTCCCTCCTTTCTTCTTGTAGGTGGGGCTTGAGCTTGAGACCCTGAGATCACTACCAGAGCTGAGATCAAGAGTTGGATGCTTAACTGACTCAGCCACCCAGATGCCCATAGTTGTACTCTTTTCTACTTTCCAGAGAAAAATCCCTATTTTAGTAGTTCTTATTAGGATTTTTCATTGGTTGGTCCCTTATATTAGACCATAAACACTGAAGGTCGTAGAATGAACTTGACTAAGCATGTAAGGACAGGGTTATTTCACTCAATTTTATGTCCTCGGCACTAAGGGCAGCCTTTAAGCCAACATATGTAAGCTATCATAGAAGAGCCACGTTCACCAAAAGGAGAAGATTAAAACAACAGAGGCAGAAATCTGTCATTGAGGATTGGGTCCAGGTGCACTCATAAACCTTCCCAAGAGGCTCACCCTCACCATTATCTTGGTATTTTAAAAGGCCCATTCAGAAGACTGGCTGCAAACACAATGGGATGCTAAGATCTCCCTCTCTGATCTCAGAAACCATCTGCCTTGGCTCCAGAGCAATTATTTATAGCAGACAGGACTGATGTGGTGTCAAGACCAAGTCCCAGAGGCTTAATTCCTCCAAAGATGGCAAACGTATCTGTTGGATACACAACAAAGAGGGCCCAGAAACCCTAATTGGGCGGCTGGGAGCAGATGCTTAAGAAAGCTCACCAGCACTCAGAATGTGCGCTTCCCCACCCTGCCCCCATCGGAGCTGAAATGAGGGTGCATCACAAAATCAAATGTGCAAAGACATGTGCAAAGGTACTTCGGTCAGTGGGTCAACGCTGTCCACAATTTCCCTTCAGATGCTCTCATCTTCATTTGCTAACTTCTGGCTAGCTGGCTGCAGTCCCATGCCCTCACTGGATAATGGGACCTGGAGTGTCAAGGAGGCTGCACTGTCCACGTCAAAATTTGGAAGGACAAACAGATCTTCACTGTGGTAAACAATGATTTAATTTTTGAAGCACCTTCCGCCCGCCCCTGCTGTTCAACTCCACCAAAAACGACACAGCTATATATAACTCAAGGGTCGAACTTACAGCTTTTGACGAGGTACCTGAGGTTAAGAAATGAAAGCTGTGTCCCATTTCTCATTTTTAAGTGGTACTTATCCTTCCAAGGACAATGGGATTTACAGTCTCATAAGGCAGAACTACAGATTACGAACTTCAGAATGCTATTAAAGAATTTTTTTTGGTGGGGGGGTGGGGAGTGGAGGGGCTGCCTCGCGGTAGCCAGAGAGGCAGAAGCATAGTAGTTAGCAAACAGCCTCAACAGGAAGCAGTAGGTGAAGTGAGCAGTGGGAGCCCCCAAGCTGGCAGCCGGGAGCACCGGTGTGGACAACAGGGAAGACCCCAGAGCAGCACAGGCGCAGTTACCCAGGTTTTCTAACCCACCCATGTAAAGCCAGATCAGATTAAAAAAAAAACCAAAAAAAAAAAAAAAAAAAAAATCAAGGTAATAAACTCACTCAGCTGGGCAAAACATGCTATGGGATCTTGTACTGGAAAAAAAATCCCCTATTTCCTATGGGGAATCTGGTTCTGCCTTATTTTAAGTGGTACAGACTTAGATTTGCAAAAGATAAATCAGAGGGTTACGTCTTCATGAAAGAATTCACTACAGAGTTTTCTTAAAATGTAATTTCCCTGGTTAATTTCAAATACAGATTTATATAAATTCAGTTTTTTCAATATTCAGGAATATCTCTTTGGAAAAATCAGAAAGCAGGCTCTGGAAGGGAGAAAAAAGCCAATATCCAGGGTCGGCCAATAGTTTCTGCATACTTCCCCAAAGACCTTGGGATGACAATTTATATACAATCTGCCTTAAAAATATTTAGTACGGGGACGCCTGGGTGGCTCAGTTGGTTAAGCGGCTGCCTTCGGCTCAGGTCATGATCCCAGCGTCCTGGGATCGAGTCCCACATCGGGCTCCTTGCTCAGCAGTGAGCCTGCTTCTCCCTCTGCCTCTGCCTGCCACTCTGTCTGCCTGTGCTCGCTCCTGTGCTCTCTATCTGACAAATAAATAAATAAATAAATAAAATCTTTAAAAAAAAAATAATTAAACTTTAAAAAAAAATATTTAGTACGTATATATATTCACTTCTTTACGACCCCTGAACTTTTCTGCATTTCTCGTTATCTGGCTTAGAAAGCTATCTGTTCAGCTTCTGTTGCTAAGGCAAGGGGCAAACTTTTTTTCAGAAGTTTCCCTTCAAGTGGTCTGGTCTAGGCAATATTTTTAAATCGTATTTAAATCTCACCCCACAAGAGGGTGGGAGCTCCAAGTGGCTACTGAGCTAGTGAGCTCCAGGTGTTCGCAGTTCCATCCAAGTTCATGAACAAATATCCTCATGTATGCACGAAGCCATACACAGCAGGCCCTGCCTGTACAGGCAAAGGGAGAGAAATTCAGGAAATAAATTATCCTGAGCTCAGGTGTGAGGTTATAGCAATATTTTAGAATCAGGTGGATGGAGATAAAATCCTTTAATAAATAAACCCCGGCCTCTAAGCACAGTACTGTGTTTAGGTCGTGCTGTCTTTGATAGATCGAATGGGACAGGAATGTGGGGGGAAGGGCTGAGACCAGGGGGCCAAGGCACGGAGACCCAGGTGCCCCATATTACACGTTTTACCTGTAAGTCTGGCATATGTAATCTATTCCTTACTAAATAAAAATGGGCAAAAGAAATACCAAAATATTCATTTAAAAATGTATTTATTGGGGCACCTGGGTGGCTCAGTGGATTAAGCCTCTGCCTTCAGCTCAGGTCATAATCCCAGGGTCCTGGGATCAAGCTTTCTTGATCAGGCTTTCTGCTTGGCAGGGAGCCTGCTTACTTCTCTCTCTCTGCCTGTCTCTCTGCCTACTTGTGATCTCTGTCAAATAAATAAATAAAATCTTTAAAAAAATAAATTTAAATTAAAAAAAATAAAGATAACCTCTTTAAAAAAATAAATAAAAAATAAAAACGTATTTATCAAGAGGAAGCCTCTTCTCTAGGGAGAGCAGGATGGGTTTGGAGGGCAGGGCTAGGGCGAAAGGGTTGGAGGAGGATTTGCTTTCTACCTTACATCCTTTGTATCAATTTATCTGAGTATAATACGTACGCATGACCTATTCAAATATATATGCATTGATTCATCACATTTTTATACATTGAAACACAGAAAGTTTTACCAAAAAAATGGTAATGAGCAGTAACATCAAAATATACTAAATAGGGCACCTGGGGGCTCAGTGAGTTAAGCGTCTGACTCCAGATTTTGGCACAGGTCACAATCTTGGGGTTGTGAGATCAAGCTCTGAGTGGACATGAAGGCTGCTTAAGATTCTTTCCCTCTGCCCCTTCCCCTCTCTCTTACACACATACACACTCACACTGAGTACTCAAAGATCTGTCATCCAAGCAAAAACTAACATTCGAGACTAATTTTTAAAAAATTATGAGTAGACATGAACATGGTTAGAATAAAGCAAAACCTAAACTGTTATGCTAAAATAATTGATATATATTTTTATCTAACATTCCATGAAATAATAATGATGACCATAATAATGACAGTTCATACTTATTTATACTTAGCATGTACCTGACACTGGCCTAAATCCTGGTTTTTTTTTTATTGTTTAGTTTATAATTTAGCAGACTTTATTTTTTTTTAAAGATTTTATTTATTTATTTGACAGAGAGATAGTATAAGTAGGCAGAGCAGCAGAGGGAGAGGGAGAAGCAGACTCCCCGCTGAGCAGGGAGCCCGATTTGGGGCTCGATCCCAGAACCCTGGGATCATGACCCGAGCTGAAGGCAGCCACTTAACCAACTGAGCCACCCAGGCGCCCCAATTTAGCAGACTTTAGAGAGAAAGGGTGAGTATGTGTGTGAGCTGGGGGAGGGGAAGAAGGAGAGAGAGAATCTTAAGCAGACTCCATGTTGAGCGCAGAGCCTGACTTGGGGCTTGCTCTCACAACTCTGAGATCATGACCTGAACCCAAATCAAGAGTTGGATACTTCACTGACTGAGCCACCCAGGTGCCCCTAAATCCTATTATAATATTTCTAAATGTGGCTACAATGTTGTTGGTCGAATAAGCATTTATTTAAAAAATACTCAATGTAGAAAAAATCCTGGTCGAAATGAAACACTGAGAAAAATTTCAAAGCTGGCCAGAATATACATGTGTATCTGTAATTACATTTTCTTCCACACCATGAAGAAGCCAAGTCTTCCACAGAAGTGATAAAGGCCATAATAAGGCCCAACAATAAACTGTGACAGCACATACACTTCACTTCTAGGAACTTACCAAAGGTGTGTCTTTTCCTCCCACAATGCTGAGACCAAGACCTGAACGTCCCTTGGATATTTCAATAATCATCTCCTGGCCAGGAATAATGGGACATGTGGCAGGGTCCACTGACAGAGGGGCCTGGAAACCACCTGGAGAAGGACAAAACAGAATGATGGGCAAGTAGGAGAGGCAGCCCAGTATGCATACTGCATTAGTTGGCGAGTACATGGTTTGCACGTGCCCGTTATTTCACTCTTTTCCTGCTAAGCACCATGAAGGAAAGAGCTGGGTCCTTCACGTCGATTCAGGAAGGGATAAAACCTGATATTTTTGAGATGAAAACAGTAACTACCCTCCTTACTCAATCAACTATTTTAAGTATACTTGAAATTTTTTAGTCTTTTTTTTTTAAGATTTTTTTTTTTCTTTTTTTTTTTTTTTTTTTATTTATTTATCCGACAGACAGAGATCACAAGTAGGCAGAGAGGCAGAGAGAGAGAGGAGGAAGCAGGCTGTCCGCAGAGCAGAGAGCCCGATGTGGGGCTTGATCCCACGACCCTGGGATCATGACCTGAGCCGAAGGCAGCGGCTTTAACCCACTGAGCCACCCAGGCGCTCCGAAATTTTTTAGTCTTAAAATATACCCTGAAAACTCATACAGTAAGATGTAAGATGGTTAGATGATTAAGTACATACAAGTGTATGTTATAATGAAAATGAAGACTGCTGTGACAGAAGATTGAGTTATAGTTTGAAGATACTAAGAAGAATTAGTACTTAAACACTTTCAATTAGAGCATATCACGAATTAAGATATATAAAGTATTTCATCAATAAAGTATGATATGGCTGAAAATAAGAATTACCTAACAATGATCCCAAAATATATACATGGTAAAAAAAAAAAGTGTCATAAACACGACATTCAAGAACTAACTGCTGGGTCCATAGCTGAAAAACTTGTTACTGCTATTTTATAAAGATTTACTTTTTACTTTTTAGATCTATTGACTGAGCCAGCCAGGTGCCCCAAGGTTTACTTTTTAAAATCGTTGTTTTATTTTATTTATTTAATTTTCTTAAGTAGGTTCCACTGCCAGTATGGAGCCCAGCATGGGGCTTGAACTCACGACCCAGAGATCAAGACCTAAGCTGAAATCAAGGGTCGGTCACTCAATGGATTAAGCTACACAGGTGCCCCTATATCACTGTTTTAGATTGGGCTTCTCTAAAAAATGAGTGGAAAAAAAAATTTACTGGCTAGGAAAAGATGTTTCATATAACCCTTTTATCTAGCATAACTTCTACATGTGTGCATTTTCCAAGTGACTGAACCTAACCAACTGAAAAATCAAAATATTCAAAATGTTAGCTTCAAGAGCTTCTTGTATAAATAACAGCCTCCAGAGACGACATCTTCTTTGACAACCAAGTTTGATTATCGTGAGTACCCATTCTTACACTGGGGAAGAGCTTAGTTAAGGGCTGACAATAAAGGGCCCCACCTGCTGGTCAGCGGTAGCTAATGCACAGGGCCCAGCCTGGGATTCACAAAGCTCATTAAACAGAGGCACAAGCACGGGCCCCCAAATCCCGACCTGCAGGCTAAAAATGATTTTCACATTTCCAAAAGGTTGGAAAAAAAAGAGAAAAATAACATTTCAAGACATGTGAAAATTACATGAAATTCAAATTTCAACGTCCATAACTGAAGTTGTATTGGAACACAGCCCTGCTAATCCATTTACTTCCAGGCTACGGCTGTTAGCACCCTGCGACAGCGGAGCTGAGTCGTTGCAACAGAGACCATATGGTCCGCAAGCCTTAAATATTTACTATCTGGCTCTTTACAAAAAAATGTTTGCCAATCCCTGATATTAAACAAAAGGAAACAGGCTCTAGGTAAGCCTGTGGAGGGTTCTGCTCTGACCCAGTAATAATAATAATAATAAGGTTCTGGAGTGGTGGGGACATGCTTTAAGCTCCCAAGAAGGGAATTAATAGGTGGGTGAAATGGAGGCTCATTCTTCAGCTGAAAAATCCATGTAACGAGCTGTGTTCTAATAGGAAGTAAATGAACAATGTGTGTGAGGTGCCCAGTCCAGCAGCTGGCATAACGTGGCAGGCATACAGTTACTCTTTCTGACCACATGGAATTTATTAATCTAATGGCCTCCTAGTTAAGAGTGAGAAATTTAGTGATACAACCTCGGTAACAATAAAAAATGCCCTATTAGAAGGAGAATATTAAATTAGAAACCTAATTTGACTCTAGATCTTTTGGCAGCATATGCATTTCACACTCCATTTTCCATTCACTTCCACTAAAAACAATGTGTAACAGTGCATAATTTCATGAATGCTTTACAAAGTTTATACTCCTTCTGTAAATGGCTAGTGTAGCCTCTCTCTCTCTTTTTTTTAAAATTTTATTTATTTATTTGACATAGAGAGAGAGAGAACAAGTAGGCAGAGAGGGGGGAAGCAGGCTCCCCACTGAGCAGAGAGCCCGATGCAGGGCTCGATCCCAGGATCCTGGGATCATGACCTGAGCCAAAGGCAGAGGCTTATTTTTTTTTAATTATTTATTTATTTGACAGACAGATCACAATAGGCCCAGAGGCAGGCAGAGAGAGAGGGGGAAGCAGGCTCCCCGCTGAGCAGAGAGCCCGATTCGGGGCTCGATTCCAGGACCCTGGGATCATGATCTGAGCTGAAGGCAGAGGCTTTAACCCACTGAGCCACCCAGGCGCCCCTAGTGTAGCCTCTTGAGTGAGAAGAGAGGACAGAGAGTCAGATGTGCTGGGGATGGCGCTTCGCTTCCTCCACTTCTTTCTCACCCTAACCAGTCCTGAGTCAGGGCTGGTATGTAGCTTTACCAAACAGCCCAGCCTGAAGCCTGACAGATCGAGCCCCGAATAAATGTTTGGTAAGCAGAGGACCAAATGAGTAGAATTTCCACAGATTAAATTATGGGAGATTAATTTCTGTTACCAAGATATAAGTATGTGATGCATCTTATCAAAACTCAATGGGTCTACATGGTGGTGGCTGTCTCAGTAAAAGGCCAGGTGGAAGTATTTTGAGCTTTACAGACCACACATTCCCTGCTGAAATACTCAATTCTATCCTTATTGTGTGAAGGCAACCTTAGACAACAAGTAAACAGATGAGTATTCCAATAAAATTTTATTTGTGGACATGGAAGTCCGGGTTTCAGAGAATTTCCATGAAATGTCCTTTTGACTTTTTCCAACCCCTTAAAAATATGAAAACCATTTTTAGCTAGCAGACCACACAAAAACAGATGATGGGCCAAATTTGACCCATGGGTCATAGTCTGCTGACCACATTCATCAAGTATTTTAGCAAAAATCCAGTATTTTAGAATAATACCTACTTGCTAAAGTTTTTATTGAGTTAATATTTATGAAAAAATACGCACAAGACAAATAGATAAAGGTGTCAGGCCTGTTAAATTCATGCAGGGGTGTGCTTTGCCACTGGTGAGCACGTGTTTTAAAAAGGCCACTTTTTTTTTTTTTTTTACAGATTAATATAACATAAAAGCAAAGTGGAAATACTCATTATTCATTCTGAAATTCTATTTCAACTGCCAGTCAGCATAATTCATGCCAGGAATTCAAAGAGAGAAAGCAAATACTCATGTCTTTAAGCATTGAAAATTAAGTCTCCGAATAACTTACATCAACATAGGCAAGGCTAACAATTTGACTGAGTATGATTTTTAGGAGATAATACTCATACACCAAACACAATCTTTTGGAGAGATTACAGAATAATTTGTAAGCTTCATATGTAAACAGTATTTACCGAGGGCCTTTTTTGTTCTAGCACCTTCATACTCAATAAGCAACAGGCAATCACAGTAGCAGGTTGAGGAAAATGGCGGCCTGGCCAAGACTTGGAGCTAAGGAAGCGGAGGAGGGGTACAGAGCCCGGCTTCCCGACTCCTGGCCCAGTGCACCTTCTAGGATACCACAATCCCCGCCTTTTCTCGTGTTGGAGGAGTCAATTCAGTTTGGCTCATGGAAAGAATCATACCGTAGTTTGTGAAATCCGCATCCATTGAGTGGTACGAAGGTGCTAACGGGATCTCTTGTGAACTGAGGGAGATTTTTGTTGAATATTTTTGCTGCTGTTTTATCTGGCTGACCGCCTACAAAAGAAGGGAAAGTTAGACGAATGTCAAAGACGAGAACGGAAACCAAAGGATGAGGCTTTACAACTGGTGTGTTGTTACCCAAACAATGGTGGCACTCCAATAATGTCTTCTGAGCATTTAGAGTGGAAGAGGTGGCAGGAGGAAGTTAGGGTGATTTCTGGCCCATCCCCCATGCTTCCCTAATGAACCTGACATCTAAGATGCTTCAGTGAAGGATGGATGGCGGAAGGGAAGAAGGATAGCAGCTGACGATACTCTATCATTGTGGTCTGTATGATGCTGGGGCTGGGAAGCAGAAGAAAAATTTCTTCAATTTCCATTGACTCTGATGAAATCGATGTAGAGTCCACATACCCATGTTGTGCCCACTGAAAAGCAATCCATGCTGCAGATGTTCTGAGCATACGACAATGTCCTTCTCTTCTGGATACATCCACAATAGTTAAATGAATTAGGCAGGTTAATTGAGCAACATGAGGGCCAGGAAGAGGAAATAAGCATCCACTGAAAGTCTACTAAGTGCCAGGTACACCAATGCCATTTGAATTCACCCTAAAGAATGATACCTTATTCACCCTTGATTCCCAGTACCTGGAACATAGCAGACCCTCAATAAATGTTTGATGAATGAATGAGTCAATGAATGGACAGAGAAGAGCAAAATTAAAGACATATGGAAACCTACAGCTGAAAATGAATTTGTACTTCAATAAAGGTACAGAGACCTTTGCTATGTGAGCTTTGGAAAGTTAACTCATAATTCTGGATTTCTGTGGATATTAGTATTAGAAAACTGAGAAAAACCAAAAGGACTCCATGCTCACTTAACAGGCAGTTAAGAAACATAGGTAGTGACCTGACCTGCCTTCTGGATCTGTAGTTAGCCAGGGAACCCATCCCCAGCTGGAAGATTCTGGTGGAGGCAGTGAAGCACCAGGCTGTCCCTGGAGTCTAGAAATAGGATCAAGGTAACTGCTCCAGAACAATGACACCTCAAGATTCTGGCAGTGGAAGGCCATGCCTCAGTACAAGGCATGGTGCAGCCTATAAAAACTAGAACAACACCAGCCATTGTGTATCTGTGTTGTGCATTCCCGTTTTGTTTTTTTTGTTTTTTTTTTTTTTAAAGATTTTATTTATTTATTTGACAGAGAGGAATCACAAGTAGGCGGGGGTGGGTGTGGGTGGACAGGCTCCCCACCGAGCAGAGAGCGCGATGCAGGGCTCCATCCGAGGACCCTGAGGTCATGACCTAAGCAGAAGGCAGACTTAACCTACTGAGCCATCCAGGTGCCCCTGCTTTCCTGTTTTTAAAAACGCTCTTACATCCATGAACTCTTTTAATCCTAAAAACAATCTGGAGAGTGAGACATTCTTACTTTCTTTTCCAGACAAAGAAACCACTGTCAAGTAACATGTCTTAATCACACAGTTATTTGAAGGAGGAGGTCAGATTAAAAGTCAGTAGTAGCGAAAGAATGTTACAAATTCTTTTTTTATTTTTATTTTTAAAGGATTTTATTTTTAAGCAATCTCTACCCCCATTGGGGGCTTGAGCTCATAACCCTGGGATCAAGAGTTGTGTGTTCTACTGTCAGAGTCAGCCAGGTGCCCCAGAATGATACAGATTTAAAATGTTTATCAAATCGCTGCTAGGCACTGGTTCTATGGACGTTCATTTTCTTTTCTGTAGTTTTTCTCTCCAACATTTAATAAAGACCATATACTTACTTTAGAAGACTTATTCAAAAACATATTTTAAGTGATTTAAAAAGAGGGAAGTGGAAAAATAACAAACATGGGTTTACTACCAGAAAACTGAACAACGGAACCACCTAGATACTAATTACTCTGAGGACCATACTTTCTAGTGTCCGTGATGCTAGATACATCTGCAGGCTAAGTTTTCATCAGTAGATGTAAACAGATGTGAGCTGTACAATTTTCAAGTCATTTTCTGCAGGATAAAGATCCTGCCTTCCTCTTCTCCCTAACTGGAACGCAGATGACAACAGCCCCAGCAGCCGTCTCAGACCAAAACTGGATGCATTTCTTTGAGGATGGTAATCAGGTAAGTGGTGCCTAAGTGTGTGACCCTGGGGGATACCACATCATCCTCGGGCTGATTATACCCATACTAGGTACAGAAGAGAAACTGCTTACAGAGATTGAACCTGATATTAATTCATACAGCACTTATGTCCAACTTTTGTTCTCTATCACTTTTAAAAAGCATATCACTGGGGCACCTGGGTGGCTCAGTGGGTTAAGCCTCTGCCTTTGGCTCAGGTCATGATCTCAGGGTCCTGGGATCGAGCCCCACATTGAGCTCTCTGCTCAGCAGGGAGCCTGCTTCCCCTCCCCCCCCCGTCTCTCTGCCTACTTGTGATCTCTGTCTGTGACAAATAAATAAAATCTTAAAAAAAAAAAAAGTAAAAAAAAGCACATCATTAACAAAGCTGCTAAAGAGTTCTTAGTGAAAAAAATCGTGATTTAAAAAAAAGATGTATTTATTTTATTTTTTAAATTTTATTTATTTGACAGAGCACAAGTAGGGGGAGCAGCATGCAGAGGGAGAAGGAGAGGCAGGCTCCTTGCTGAGCAGAGAGCCCGATGCAGGGCTCAATTCCAGGACCCTGGGATCATGACTTGAGCCAAAGGCAGACGCTTAACTGATGGAGCCACCCAGGCACCACTTATTTTGTTTTTTTTTTTTTTTAACCACTTTATTTTTTTTTAAAAATTTTAAAGATTTTATTTGTTTATCGGAGAGAGAGAAGGCACAAGCAGGGGGAGCAGCAGGCAGCGAGAGAAGCAGACTCCCTGCTGAGCAAGGGACCCAACACAGGACTTGATTCCAGAATCCTGACAAGACCTGAGCTGAAATCAGCAGTCAGACTCTTAACCAACTGAGCCACCCTGGCATCCTTATTTATTTGAGAGAGAGAATGCATGCCTAAGTGGGGAGTGAGGAGCAGAGGAAGAGAATCTTCAAGCTGACTCTTGCTGAGCCTAGAGCCCTATCCATGAGATCATGACCTGAACCAGAACCAAGAGTTGGACACCTAACTGACTGAGCCACCCAGGGGCCCCAGAATCATGTATTTTTTAAATCAGTAATGTTTGTGCTCATGATTATATCCCAGATCTGGGTAGCACCCCGCTGCATTATGCATGTCATATTTCCAACAGATAGTGATAGCACTGAACTCAGTCCACAGAAACCAAATGAAACATCCAACATATATTTTTAGAGGCCGACCTCTTGTTGGTGGGTGTGGTGATGGATGGAGAAAGTGGTCCTCTGACTCATCCATTGGCACAAACCCAAACTACTATGAATGAAAGATAAGAAAGGTTGGATTGGCTGTTTAATAGCTTCTATTCAAACATGAGAGTTGGAATGGACATGCTAGGTTATCCAACCTAATTAAACCAGTGATTCTCAAATGCTGTCTTCAGATCGGAAATTGCCAGGGAGTTTTAAAAATTTATACAGATGCTGGGAGCAGCCCCCCACCCCCAATCTAGATCAAATAAATCAGCACCTAAGTGGAGCCCAGGCAAGTTTTGTTTTGAGAGTTAC